>JAANDG010000001.1:0-147654 GCA_036852015.1 Pelodera strongyloides
ACCCTGTGGCAAGATGTGTTTCTGTTGTTGCACCGCCTGCCACCTGTTTTCATCTAGAAAACCCTGTGGCAAGATGGTTCAAGATGAACTGATCTCGCCACCTGTTTTCATCTAGAAAACCCTGTGGCAAGATGTGTGTTCTTGTTGAAACTGATCTCGCCACGTTTTTCATCTAGAAAACCCTTGTGCCCTGTGGTGGCAAGATGTGTTCTGTTGAAAATGACTCGCCACCTGTTTTCATCTAGAAAACCCTGTGAAGATCTCTCGCACCTTGTTTCATCTAGAAAACCCTGTGGCAAGATGTGTTCGGTTGAAACATCTCGCCAACTGTTTCAAACCCTGTGGCAAGATGTGTTTCTGTTGAAACTGATCTCGCCACTTGTTTTCATCTAGAAAACCCTGTGGCAAGATGTGTTTCGGTTGAAACAACTCTCGCCACCATCTAGAAAACCCTGTGGCAAGATTTTGTTGAAACTGATCTCGCCACCTTGTTTTCATCTAGAAAACCCTGTGGCAAGATGTGTTTCGGTTGAAACTGATCTCGCCACCCGTTTTCATCTAGAAAACCCTGTGGCAAGATGTGTTTCTGTTGAAACTGATCTCGCCACCTTGTTTTCATCTAGAAAACCCTGTGGCAAGATGATTTCGGTTGAAACTGATCTTGTTTTCATCTAGAAAACCCTGTGGCAAGATGTGTTTCTGTTGAAACTGATCTCGCCACCCTGTTTTCATCTAGAAAACCCTGTGGCAAGATGTGTTTCGTGATCTCGCCTCACTGTTTTCAACTAGAAAACCCTGTGGCAAGATGTGTTTCGGTTGAAACTGATCTCGCCACCTTGTTTTCATCTAGAAAACCCTGTGGCAAGATGTGTTTCTGTTGAAACTGATCTCGCCACCTCTGTTTTCATCTAGAAAACCCTGTGGCAAGATGTGTTTCTGTTGAAACTGATCTCGCCACCCTGTTTTCATCTAGAAAACCCTGTGGCAAGATGTGTTTCGGTTGAAACTGATCTCGCCACCCTGTTTTCATCTAGAAAACCCTGTGGCAAGATGTGTTTCGGTTGAAACTGATCTCGCCACCTTGTTTTCATCTAGAAAACCCTGTGGCAAGATGTGTTTCGGTTGAAACTGATCTCGCCACCTTGTTTTCATCTAGAAAACCCTGTGGCAAGGTGTGTTTCGGTTGAAACTGATCTCGCCACCTTGTTTTCATCTAGAAAACCCTGTGGCAAGGTGTGTTTTGGTTGAAACTGAGCTCGCCACCTTGTTTTCATCTAGAAAACCCTGTGGCAAGGTGTGTTTCGGTTGAAACTGAGCTCGCCACCTTGTTTTCATCTAGAAAACCCTGTGGCAAGGTGTGTTTCGGTTGAAACTGATCTCGCCACCTTGTTTTCATCTAGAAAACCCTGTGGCAAGGTTTCGGTTGATGCTCGCAGTTTTCATCTAGAAACCCCGTGGCAAGGTGTGTTCGTTGAAACGGAGCTCGCCACCCTGTTTTCATCTAGAAAACCCTGTGGCAAGGTGTGTTTCGGTTGAAACGGAGCTCGCCACCTTGTTTTCATCTAGAAAACCCTGTGGCAAGGTGTGTTTCGGTTGAAACGGAGCTCGCCACCTTGTTTTCATCTAGAAAACCCTGTGGCAAGGTGTGTTTCGGTTGAAACGGAGCTCGCCACCCTGTTTTCATCTAGAAAACCCTGTGGCAAGGTGTGTTTCAAGAAAACCTGGGTTGTGTTTCGGTTGAAACTGAGCTCGCCACCCTGTTTTCATCTAGAAAACCCTGTGGCAAGGTGTGTTTCGGTTGAAACTGACTCGCCTCTCGCCACCTTGTTTTCATCTAGAAAACAAGTGGCAAGATGTGTTTCGGTTGAAACTGATCTCGCCACCTTGTTTTCATCTAGAAAAAAACCTGTGGCAAGGTGTGTTTCGGTTGAAACGGAAGCTCGCCACCTGTTTTCATCTAGAAAACACCTGGGCAAGGGTGTTTCGGTTGAAACTGGCCACCCTGTTTTCATCTAGAAAACAAGGTGGCAAGGTGTGTTTCGGTTGTAACTGATCTCGCCACCTTGTTTTCATCTAGAAAACAAGGTGGCAAGGTGTGTTTCGGTTGAAACTGATCTCGCCACCTTGTTTTCATCTAGAAAACCTTGTGGCAAGGTGTGTTTCGGTTGTAACTGATCTCGCCACCTTGTTTTCATCTAGAAAACCCTGTGGCAAGGTGTGTTTCGGTTGAAACGGAGCTCGCCACCCTGTTTTCATCTAGAAAACCCTGTGGCAAGGTGTGTTTCGGTTGTAACTGATCTCGCCACCCTGTTTTCATCTAGAAAACCCTGTGGCAAGATGTGTTTCGGTTGAAACGGAGCTCGCCACCTTGTTTCAATGTGTTTCGTTGAAACTGACTCGCCACCTGTTTCATCTAGAAAACCCTGTGGCAGGTGGTTCGGTTGAAACTGAGCTCGCCACCCTGTTTTCATCTAGAAAACCCTGTGGCAAGAGTGTTTTGTTGAAACTGATGCCATTTCATCTAGAAAACCCTGCGGCAAGATGTGTTTCGGTTGAAACTGATCTCGCCACCTTGTTTTCATCTAGAAAACCCTGTGGCAAGGTGTGTTTCGGTTGAAACTGATCTCGCCACCTTGTTTTCATCTAGAAAACCCTGTGGCAAGGTGTGTTTCGGTTGAAACTGAGCTCGCCACCCTGTTTTCATCTAGAAAACCCTGTGGCAAGGTGTGTTTCGGTTGAAACTGATCTCGCCACCTTGTTTTCATCCAGAAAAACCTTGTTTTCATCTAGAAAACCCTGTGGCAAGATGCGGTTCGGTTTAAACTGATCTCGCCACACTGTTTTCAACTTTCAACTAGATCGCAAAACAGTGTGTTGAGATGTTCCTGGCCATAAAATCGCTCCACAGTGGTTTTCTTTCTACCTAAGACAGACGAGAATGAACGAAAGAGCCAAAACACCACGATGAGATCAGGCCATGACGAGATCTTGGTGATGAGATAGTACTTTTTGTACAGAGAAAATTCTGTGACACGAGGTCTTGCGTCTCAATTTTCCTATTTTTTTTTTAAATCAGTGTCTTTGCAAACAAAACACTGACAAGATTACGACCAAATCACTGCGTTTTGCGGATTAATAAATAAAATTGTTGGCTTATGCAACAGGCGCAGAGAATTTGATCCACGTGTTGAACAGCCAGTTGGGCTTAATAAGGGTCAAAGAAAAGCGTTGAACATCCATCGAGGATCACTACATCGAATAAAGTACTCACACAAACACAATAAATTGGGAAAAATTTATACCGCACAAAAATAGAAATACGACGATGACGATCAATTTGTTACATGAGTTACATACCATTTTAAGAAAGTGCTCATATAGTTGCGCTATTGAGAATTGGTGAGCTAATTGGAAGCACTAAATTGACAACGATGCTCATAATATCGCTAGGTCTAGTAGTGAGAATTAGTACCAGTAAGATAAATGATAAGCTGAAAGATACCGATCAGTTCTGTGCAATTCGCCTTTTATCCCTTTTACTTTCGAGTTTATTTGCCAATTCGTCAACAAACGACATGTTCTCCTTTAACAGAATACGGTTTTCCTAAAAGAAACTGAATTTGTAGGCTTCGAAATCATAGGACAGGGTTCCTGTCAAGCTCGTCCGAAAATCTACAAGTCGCTAGTGTTATCAGTCGGCAGTGTCACTAGCAGGTAAGCATCAAAAATAAAAAAATACTCACATCGATTTCCTTGCTTAGTGCTGCGTTATTTCTTTGCAGTACTTCTTTATATCGGAGAAGCACGTCTGCAACGTCACCAGTAGTGTCCAATTGGGGACTCTAAAAACGTGGCTCAATTCTAATAAACACATATTCCTTACACTAGCTATTAAACCCCCACTCCACTCTCACACTTGCGAACTAATGTGCATCTCCTGATACTCTACTAATTATTAATCAAAGCTGCCTTATTTTACTCTTCGATATACATATACTATCTATTACTGGTGCACTGGAACTTTCGAAAAGAATGCCCCTTCATACGAAATGTTGCAGGCAACCATTTTCGCTATCCGAATTCAGATAGGATAGTGTATGTTAACCAAAAAGCGGTATAGCACGTTGTTTTGAAACGTATGCTAGATAATTCTAATTGGATAACTGCCTCTGCTTCAGCATTTGTCATATGGAAATTTTCGTACCCGTCTAAATCTGAGCGGTCTGAGCCAGATAACAGATTAAATAAAATATGCACATATGGCCTATCCATGTATGCGATACGCACTTGCGAAAATGATAAATACCTGTCCATGCTCGAGTGAATGTAAATGAAATGTTCCGCAGCGACAATGAAAATGACATGGTCCGTAGCGATTTTGAATCTAGTACGGATCTATTTCAAAATAGTGCGGATCTATTTCAAATAGCATGGGTCTGAGGTCTGATACACTTTGCTGCAGGACCACGTCAAATGCGTTATTAGCATTGGTTACGGTAGGCATTTGACATCCATGTAAAATGACATGAACATGGACAGTCATTTATCATTTTCGCAAGTGCGAATCGCAAACATGGATAGGCCAATACTACGTATACAGTTGTCCAGTACCAAAGTACGTGCCATACCGCTTCAAACCAAAAAGTGGGTATATGATGCACAATTGCTTTATATTCAAATTCAAATGCACGGGTGTAAAAAAAACTCACACGGGTGGGAATATAGCCCGACGTATTTTCACACTCACGGGCCTCTTCAGCAAGTTGCGCCAGCTCTTCCAGCTTTTGTTCCAACTAAACATGTAAAACTTAAACTAGTATAAAACCCAAATGATCAGCTCCAGTAGAATAGTGCAACAAGGTAACTTATTCAGCACAATCAATACAAAAAAGCAGGAATTAATTTGAAATACCGCAATTTCTTGAGTGGTTGCATCCACGTCTTGTCGTATGGTCTCGGTGAACTGAGAGATGTATTTTTGCCGAAAGCCTGTCAGTTCAGCACGTGAAACTTTCTTCCCTAGAAATGTGAAGAGTATTAAACATAGTATATTGTAGGCCTCTGTTAGGTATTACGGTATATACCTAAGATTAATTATTGTATGTAGTTTGCTCACTATCATTGTGTTTCAGTTATCACTTACATTTGCTCATTGATCTTTAGTCTTTGGAAGATCAATGTTTCACTCTCTAGTAATAGTAATTGCCCGTTGGCATGATTGTGTGTTTCTGCACGTAGCCACTAGTATATAAGGGCTACTGCCTACGACTCATTGCTCATTATATCAACTCTACCACTGCCTTCTGTATTGCTAATAAAGACTGTTACTATTCTCGTCTACTCTTGTCGCTCAGTATCTGTTTGTACAGACGAATATCTGTGAAACATAACAGCCTCATATCATGATTATAAATCATCAAAGAGTCTGATTTTTTTAAAGATTGATACATAGGGTTAATTTAGGCTCTTGTCCCGTTGGCCACTAAAGTTAACCACCGAAAGAAGCTCCGCCACCTCACCAAAGGAAAAACTAACCAGCTTCGTCAAGGTATCGCCTTAAGTCCGAGGGTGAGAGGAGAAGACTCGAGATGGCTTCCAGGTAATCATCGAGCAACTCGTGAAGATTTTCCATTGCTGATATTACTTGCGGGACTAAAATCACGGCAAACATTTTAACATAAAGTATACATAGATTATAGATATCTGGTAATATCGTAAAAGTTAAGCCCACAACAAATGCACCCGTAAAGGTCAAATGCTGAGAGAAAGGGAAAGTTTTGTTCGCTCAATCTCGGTACAACGAGTGTGCACACTCGTTGTGCATGCCGCCGGAATAAAAGTTGGAATACGACCCGAGGACCTCTTCAGAACTAAGAAATGTCCAAAACGTTCGCAGGCGAATGCCTCATAGATTGTATACACGACACAATTAATTTCAAAAAGGATAATTTACCAAGTGCATATGAACAACGAGCAGAGAAAAAAGAACAAAATAATGGCATGCGCGCCCGGATCATGAACAGGACCGAAATTAAGACCGAAATAGTATCACGCAGTGTTGATCTAGGATAAATTTTGTTGCAATAGTAACAAGTTAGTCCTAATCTGGACAGAGTCTAGCGATAAAATTTTCAAATTTGTGGTTTACCCGCGCTTTTCGATTTTGTCTACGGTACTTTATCTGTTTTTTAACATAGGCAGTATTCGTTTTATATTGAGCTTCCACTTATCTCGTTTCTCTTTTTGTTTTATCGTTCTTGCACTTTATTCGTATGTGGCGATGAAATCATTTATAGTTTTGTCTGAGTGACATCGGTATAGTGTGCGACTATCAACGCCTCCGTTTGTGAACTGTTGCGCCTTTAGAAAAGGTAGATTTGTATATAACCTTTGTCCCGCGATTCACCTTCGTTATAACGAAGGCGAATCGTGGGACAACGTTTATATCTGGATGATTCTGCCTTCGGCCGCTTGCATCTCTATGTTCTCAAGCAGTTATGGCGCCGCAGCAGGTAGAGCGCTGGACTCTAAAGCGACAGGTCGAGGGTTCGCACCCAACACGGATCAATTTTTTGTATGTTTCATTTCCATTGTGTATTGCCGAAAGCTTGATGAAAAGGCTTCGCTGCGGACATCCAAGACTTCAGCTCTTCTCCTTTACATAATAAGATTATTTGTACGATATGTATATGTATTGTATTTTATGTAATATACTATATCACTGGAGGATTTCTCCTCTTTTATATTGGCGTGCGTATCAGTCGATCTCATTTTTATATGAATACTTTATTCAGTATCGCAGGGACTGAGGCTAACTCATCGAAAAAAACTTGCAAAGAAAAGCTTTATCAATACGTACAATAAATCTGAAAAGCAACGAGTGAGGCGTATCGTCCATTGGGGAGCATATAAACATCCATGAGTGTGGAGAGGGGAGGCGAGATTTTCACAAAGTCAATATTTGATGATACCACAATGAAGCTATTGCCGAGTTATAGTAGGTTTGAGTAAGAAGCGAGTAGGAAGGGACGTCTGGCACAACACATCGGACACCCTTTCGCTTTCACGTGTATTGCTATTATGCACTCCTTCCTGTGTCCACAAGCGCGACTACGGTGTTACGGATATATTTTGCTCACCACGCCGCTCACACTCATCTCTCCGCTATGCATCATGATCACGTTCACACTTCCTTCGCTTTCTCTGTATCAGAATGATTTGTTACTAATATATGTCTGTTTCCGGGTACGAAGACTCTTTGGAAATGTTACTTGAAACTATATTAGTTATTGATTTAAATATATAAATTGTTCAAATTTTCAAATTGTACTAAAAATGAGCATTAAGGCCGCTCTTAGGCAAATCTTATGGATTTAGGTTGCAAATGAAAAAAACCCAATTTTTCATTTGCAATCTAAATTTATATTTGTTATTCTTCGTAATTCATGTTTTTAACACAATTTTTAAAGTGTGTCTTGTAGTGTTGCTTAATTCAATAATTACTGTTTTAGTGCTCTGCTGAGGCTCTGGGTTTTTCTCCTGTCTTCGTTACAAGATGGTAAGTGGCTTAAACACATCATGGTGATTAATTAAATTAGTGATAATTACATGCTCAAAAATAAGAGACTATAAGAGCACATTGTTGCTTATAAAAACCAAATTGTTACTCCAAGATGAAGTGCATATGTTATTAGGAACTGAATCTCCGTTATTTTTTCTTGGTTATCATAGAATGATTATGTTTCTTGGATTGTCGTCGGTTGCTGATTTTTTTGTAATTTCTAGAGCGCTACCCTCGCTCCCTACTTGGAAGCTGTACGTGCTACCCTTCAGGCGGCACTCTGTTTGGAACAGTTTAGCTCCCAAGTTGTTGAGAGGCACAACAAACCAGAGGTTGGCATTTAATTAAGAGTCGAAATATGTGTGCTATTCTATTTTAATTTTTAAAATGTGAAAATGTTTTTTGGTATTTTCGTTTGTAATTTCAGGTGGAGGTGCGTACTTCGAAAGAACTGCTGATGAATCCTGTTGTTGTTTCGAGGAACAAACACGAACGAGTGCTTATTGAGCCGTCTGTGAATTCGGTGAGGTCTCAACTCATTTTTCAAAGTCACTGCATTTTCATTATTTTACTTCGAGTATGATGATTCGAGTCCTTGAAGAAAAATGACGAATTTGGAGTGACGTCGACCCTTTAATGCGAAATACCGGCCGGATTTTGAAACACATCGAGTACACCCGCATTCTTATGCAGCTTATGCAAATGAACATAAATTATAATAAAAAATCGAGCTAAATTCAACTTTGCATAAATACGTAAGGATTCAGCTGTCCACGAAGCGTTTCAAAAACCGGCCGGTATTTCGCTTTAAAGATATTCACGCATTAGGGCTTTAGAAATATGTGCATCCATGAAACCATGAATATTATTCATGAACGTTTAAATAACCAGCTCCTTACTCATCTTGAACTAATTCATATAAATTCCGTGCACTAGATTAGCGTTGAACATCACGCAAAATATTAACTCATTCCGGTTAGGCTTTCCTACAATTGTTTATATTTATTCATTTACTTATGTGCATATTTGCATGTGTCTGTTTCTGTTTAAATGAAAACTTACTTTACTGGTAGGATACTATTGAAAAGTCTCGTTCTACTGATTATTGATTATTCACGTCTTATTTCAGGTACGTATCTCACTGGCCATCAAACAATCTGACGAAATCGAACGCATTCTCACGCACAAATTCACTCGGTTTATGTGTCAGCGTGCGGATAACTTTGTTGTTCTGAGACGGAAGCCACTGCCAGGTATTTTATTTATTTATTTTCACATTGTAAATGTGTTTAGTTGTTTTTCTTTATATAACTGTTAGTTTAAACTGCATCATGTTATTATTTTTGTGTCGAAAACAATTTGTACTCTGTTACCTTTTAGGATACGATATCTCGTTTCTCATCACGGCTTCACACACGGAATCAATGTACAAACACAAGCTGGTCGATTTTCTGATTCACTTCATGCAGGAAATTGATAAGGTAGTATTTTTATACATTTTTCTTTTATCAAACAAATTTTCTCCATTGTTGACTCATGACTCTGCTGAAATAAGATAAACAAAGCGCATTTTTATGTTATTGCATATAAGTTTGTAGTGTATATATGAGTTTATATGAATACCACTTTATAAAGTTTGTGAATTTTCTGGCACTCTACTCTAAACGTAAAAAACCACATGAGCGTTGTAATTTTTAAATGCCTTGTAGTTGACTGATCTAATTCTAATGGTGATGTATTTCCAAAGTATGCCACGTCCTGTCTTTATGAGTATTATGGATGAAACATACCATGAAAGGGGGTACCGTACTATTATTTTCCATCACATTTTGTACCCGACTCGACCAAAGTTCCTTGCTTTAGATTAGATTTTATATGGATAGCGTATCTCGTAGATGAGAACATATTGATATTTTTCACTGGAAAGAAGGGGTATTTTTTTTCCAGGAAATCAGCGACATGAAATTGGCCCTTAATGCACGTGCCCGTGTTTCGGCTGAGGAGTTTCTCAAAAGATTCAATTAAACATTCCAACCTGTTCCGACGAAACTCTTATACATTCTGCACGGTCAGGTCGTTTTAGTTTTCATATTTAAATGAAGAATAGTTATTTATATTCTATGTATTTTGGGGACACTGTTTTATTATTCGAAGTCTTACTTTAATATCTGATCAGCGTTATCAATTATCTGTATTCTATTAAAATACACCAAAAATTGTGATGAATTTTTTTTTAGCTTTTTTTTTGCTTATTTGATTTTAGGAGTGTAAATCTAAACATCTAAGTTGATAATGACAATGACAAATGGTGTACTTGACTATTTGCTGGTCATATAAATAGCCTTATGTTTTAATATATTTTCTGTTCTGTTCTACGTTCTAGACAACCTGAAGCTGACTTTTTTTGTAATATCAAATTTCTACCTTGTAAGCTTTTGAACCATTTTCACTTACCGGCTTGCGGCATTTTGTACCATCTATATATCTCACTATATATGTGAAATACAAATATACAGTTAAATTATTAAGTTCATGTTTTTATCGTATTCTTGCTATTGCTTGTACACTTTTTATCAGCTTTTGCTTTATTATCCAGTCCAGTTTGTATTGTAATATTGTGCTTTTACTTGCTTGCTCACGTTAATGAATTTTCGAAAGCTTCGTCAATAAATAATTTATTGTATTCATATACGCATTTATTGCCTTGATATTGGGTTGTTTTTCCCAGAGTATTATCTGTCTTTTATTATGTTTAAAGATGTTGTTTATCGGTTAGTTGGCTGCAGATATTTTGTTTATTTATTTGTTATCATTATTTATTTAAATATCTTTTCTTCAGAATGTTAATCACTTGGGCTCTGGCTGCGTGGGTGGTCGCAGTTTCCGCGCAGGAGGAAACGGGAATTAGCACAGGACTTTTTAGTGTCGAAGGAGAGGTATGTTACTCATTGTTCACCTATTTGATCCGTTCATCTTTTTATGAAATGTAAATTATTTGATCATGGTATTTAGTTCTTTTTTTTTACGATTAATGTCATGTGGTATGCGATTCAGTGGTGAGGTTCATTTGTTATTTATCTGCCGTGCACTGTGGTTTATAGTTTGTATATCATGGGGTTTCCGTGTATGCGATTCGCACTTGCAAAAACGACAAACGCCTGTCCGTGTTCGAGTCGATGACATCGTCAGCGATTTTGTATCTTGTACGGATCTATTTCAAATAGCACGGATCTGATGCACTTTCGCTGCAGACGGGACCATGTCAAATGCTTTATTCGTATAGTTTACAATTGACATGCATGTAAAATGAATTGAACATGGACGGGCATTTGACATTTACGCATGTGCTATTCGCGAACGTGGACACCCTATCATACATCTGTGTTTATTTTCCATTTATTGTTTAATTGTGAAATTTGGAATTATGTGAAAACCCCCATTTTAGTTGATCTTCCCTCCCGAGGCGCTCACCTCATCCAAATGGCATTCTCAGTCGAGAATCCTTCTCAATCATGGAGAACATATTGGATTTGTGAAGGCCGATGGACATTTCAGGTTGGTTTAGTTTATTGCTTTTAGTTACTACCAGGAAAGCGTGTCCTGGAAGATGATTTAGACTAATTTGCATACAATGCATTACGGATCGGGAGGTGATCGTCCGCATTTGGCGTGGTGTTTTATGCTGTGGTTACTACTGGATAATTAGCGTTCATTTACTTCTGTGAAACTGAGTTTTATATGTGCAGTGTCTGATGATTTCTTTTGCTATTCGTACAGATTGCAATCATGTTTCTTTTATTCTTTGTCATAAATTCGTTACATGGTAGCGAAATGTGCAAGCTTTTTATGTGATACCAGTCGGCTGGCGCCGCCTGAGGCGACTTACATTGAAATATGATTGGTTTAGCATGGGCATACTTATATACAAAGTTTCAAAAGTATCATAAGAAATTCACAAATATGAAACAATTGCATATGCTTACTTCGATATTGAGCTGCGACACTCTTTTTATACCATTTGTCGAAAATTTGCATTTCGTAACGCACATCGGTATGCAAATTAGGCTACAGTTACTCTTTTATATAATAAGATATATATACTTCAGAGTAGACGGCGTGCCACCGGGAAGTTATGTTGTACAGGTATACTTTTTAATACACTTAAACTGTTTTTATTTTTGACACATCATGTAATAAGTAGGAAGTAGGAAATATTCGTTGGCAGAGATTTAGTAAGTAAGCATATGCTGGGTGATAGGGGATTAATTCTGCATCATGTTGTTTGCCCTTTTTGTTAGTTCACTGATATTTCAGGCGTTACCGCGTTGCCATTATTAATTTACATAAAATTGATGCTATTTCATGCTATAAGCTATAATGGTTGTCGTTGTTTACTAGTTACTTTTATAGAGAAAACATTAAATCACGTTGGGTTTGACATAAATCAATCTTGTAAGTTGTGCTTGTTTTCAGGTTGAAAATGTGGACTATATGTTCGAACCAGTGCGTGTTGATATGACGGCAAAGGGGAAAATTCGTGCTAGGAAACTGAGCGTTATTCAGGTGGGCATTACTTATTTCGGTTTAAGCTATATTGCACGTGGTTTGTGAAATGGATATTGGCAAATGCATTTCATTGCATTAAAATTATATTCAAAATTGGTGTCCGTCTGACGGAAGTGCACAGATTACATATAATATATCGAAATGCAGTTGTAAATACGTTTCACTAACTACATACAATAATATCGCTTTAATATTTAGAGTTTGTTCTATAGAATTTATTGCTGACAAGCTGTATATTACTTGTTCCATTTTGAATCTTGTTCTTTTAAAGCGGTTTTTCTTTTGATCAGTCAATCAGTCATTTTTATTGGTGTGGGTTCTTTTATTGAAACATTTAGCCAACTCAAGTCAACCAGATATCCTACCCATTGAAGATGTCAGCCAGAGAGCAAACGAGGTTTCTTTTTGTTTTGATTGTTTTTTTTTTTGACGTGCTTGTCTATCAGGAATGTGGTAGTGATATTTGTGACTTGATTGACAAGTACTTATTTGTTAGTAATGATTGGCATAATTTTGACTCTACTAGCTCGAGCCCGGTGACTTTATTATTACGAGCATACATATTATTCTATAGTTGATACTTGATATTTGTTACTATCAATACTTGATGGGAGATGGGAAATGAAAGCAATTGATACAAAAGCTAAAAAAAAGTATTGTCCTGTTTTTATTGTATTGTTATTTTTATTTATTTTTTTGGTTGTGTTATATTCAGTTAAGGGTTTCAGATATTTCCGCAAAAGAGAGGAATGGCGTGTGACCGATTTCCTGTTCTCTCCCACTGTTTTGATGCTCGGTGTTCCGATGCTCCTGCTCTTCATTATGCCAAAGTAAGGAATTTTCTCTTATTCCTTGTCTTAAAGCGAAATATCGGCCGGTTTTTGAAACACATCCAGCACACTAGCATTCGTATGCATCATATGCAAATGGACATAAATTAGAATCAAAAATCGAGCTAAATTCAAGATTCTTTCCATAAATACGTAAGAATTCAGTTGTCTTGTCCGGGATGAGTTTCAAAAACCGGCCGGTATTTCGCTTTAACGTAGGTAATTTGGGTGTTTCTGATCTGCATACGTATGACGCTGCACTTTTGCTTCTTTTGTATTTTGTAACTAGGGTCTTAGAGTTCCCTATTGTTTTATTGTCTTTCTTTGTATCGATTATTACCAGTAAACCATTATTATTATTATAACTAAGTAGCTCTATGGTTATTACAGGCTCAGTCATCGTTTTCACTTTTGAGAAGAATTGCCAGAATTTTGTATGATATGAGCTTTCTATTTAGCTCTTCAGTAGTTATGTGTAACCCTAGAGGTTTGAGTTTTCAACATTTTTGTGATTTATGCAAACTCAAACTGCTTTTTTAGAATTGCGGCCAGCGACCCCGAAATGCAAAAGGAAATGGAGAATATGCAAATGCCTAAGGTATGTTGGTATAATATTCTATATGGATTTGTTTTTGGTGATTGGGATTAATTCTCTTATTCCATAACGGAGAACGTATAGACCCTCGTCTATTCACTTGCTTCGGTGTATTTGGTTCATTTGGGACAATTTTATCTTGAGTCATTATTAGTGATGAAAACGTAGTAAGTTAGTGTGGTGAATTATTTTTTTCGAATAAATAGGTTTTTCCCAATGTGTGGATATAGCTACCGTTTATATAAAGATTTATTGAAACATTCACAATTTACACGTAATGGAAACAAATGGCTTAGGCCTAAGCATAAGCTAAATTAACCAGGTTCATGGAGGGGTGAATTCATCCTCGACTAACGGCGATGAAACAAATGTTTGTTTAAAGGGAAATACCGGTCGGTTTTTGAAACACATAGAGTACACCAGCTTTCTTATGCAGCCTATGGAAATGACAATAAATTAGAAAAAAAATTGAGCTAAATTCGAGCAAAGTAGCATAAATACGTAAGGATTCAGTTGTCCACGATGCGTTTCAAAGACCGGCCGGTATTTCGCTTTAATACCAATTATTAATTCCTTCTTTCTCTAGGTGGACATGCCAGACGTGGGCGAAATGATGGCAAACTTTTTTGGCGGCGGACCTTCCAAAAAGAAGAAGGCAATTTCTGGATCGGGTGCCGCTTCTGCTGCTCAGCGAAGAAAATAAACGGGTACAAACTATAAACTATAAAACATTGATTTATTGTACAAACTACAGAATTGTTGTAATGTAGCATGATTTTAGAGGTAGCGTTCTCGTTTTGGTACTGAATCGGCTTTATGCTTACCTAAAATGTTGTGCAGAGCTTAGGTTAGGGACTTAGGGAGAATAGAGTAACTCTTCTGGGTAGTTTGTTTATCGATCCTAGCTGCAATGGGGTTATTTGTAATATAACATGTCTAGGCTTATTGTTTGTATTCGTTTTGTTTTTGCGAAATATGATTGTATGTGTGTTTGAGATTGTTTTATCCTCATATAGTCATTGGTCATAATTGGTAGTGTTTGTAACATCGTAACCACATTCCTGCTTATATTGATTGTATTATAAATATAAAATACTTTGTACTGTTTATATAAGAATAAAAAATAAAAATGTTAAGATTTGTGGGTGTTTTACGCTGTGGGTTATATGTCAGTGGTCAAGCAATTCATAAGGATGGTTAATCTTTTGTAAAGGACCTAATCCTTTCCATTAGGTGTTTACGTTAATATTCTGGAAGAAATTTGCTGGCCTACGACCGTTTTTTTTTGTTGAACTTTTTTAAAGGATGTAAAAGTCTCGCCATGATTGTTTTGCTATATGGGGTATATATACCAGCATGCGTTGACTGATTGAAATGAAAGATGAATTGTGGAGATTACTATAAATCGAAAATTGACGGACAATCACAATCAGTGTTCTACAAAAAACTACATTTTTCACGAAACATGACGCTCAAAACCTAAAAATTTCAAGCTGCTCCGGGGTTTACATGTCCCTTTCAAACTTACAAATTATTATTTTTATTTCAGAAAAAATAGCAAACAAAGCGAGTATATTTGCCTTTGTTGGATACGATACTGAAAGTTACTTAATGTACAATTTACATTGTACATATATTGAAAAGTACTGTAAAAAGAATATGCTATTGTCACTAATTGGTTAATTTTTCTAGACATTTCTACCCAAGAACGTTTTGCAGGAGTTATAACTAAAGATATTCTACAATTATTTGTTCTTTTTTCCATTGTTTTACTCGTTCTAAAATAAGCATTTTGAATAATAGTTGCCTTCGGCCATGGTATTGACTAAAGGGTCCATATTACGCATTATAGCCATAGCAACGAGAAGCTGGGCGGCTGACTACGTGTGCTTGTACACCTTTACATTTCGTTCCAAACATGGACATATATAAATATAATTTTGTTTTGACATCATTTTTGAAGGTTTATGTTTATGCGTCTTTCTGCAAAATGTGGGGTTTTCTATGCGAGATCATGCCACCCAAGAGAATTTGTTGTAAATGGGTTTATTCAAGGATCGTAATAAAATTGTTCTCACCTTACAAGGGCAAAACTCGGCCAATAGGTAACTTATGAAAAATCTGCCGATGCCACACGATAAGCAATATATAGGGTAAGATTTTATAAGAAAGATTATAAAAAATTCAAAAAATAAGTCTCGTTGACCAAGTAGTCTGATTAAAACGAAGCAAAGGTTTTTATCAAGATATTTTTTCATGAAAGTGCAACTGTAGGGGAAAATTCTGTTGATTATTTTGTTTTGAGGATGCTCGTAATTTAAATCATTATTTTAAACTTGCGAAACATTTTTACGTTCTGATTGTGTTCTTTAAATTTCATAATTATATCTGATAAATTTTTCAATGTGTTGTAGGCGTGTTTTAATTAAAGCTTGCAAAGCCATGGTTTTCCTTTCAGTTGTTCCCATTATGTTTGGATTACTGTTTGTCGGTATGGTATGTGACGAAGTGCTAATCCATACGCTTTCTTGAAACTACCGAATTTTATGCAAATTTCACATTGCGCTGCGCGCATAAAATGCAAAGTTCTATGGTGCGAAAAGGGTGCCGCTACTAGGGCGCTTGCGCAATCCGGAGCGCTACGCGTTGAATCGTTGAACTGTTATAGTGTGTGAGAGCGCTTTGCGCGGTGTAGGTCAACCGTGAAATGGACATATTGCGACAATTTGCTGGTGACAGATGAAGACACATCTACATAACGGGAAATAATTATATTTAATCAAACTGAGCCTTTCTGAGCTTTATTTGGAACTTTGTACCTAGTACCTGATCTTTTCATACATTCAAACCTAGTACCTTTTGTTGATAATAATTTTCAAGCTTCTTCTCTTGCTCATTCTGTACAGTTTTTCTCGTTGGAGATTTTCGCATAATCAATAGATTTCAACCTAGGCTACGGGTTACGGTAATCTAATTATTTCAGATTCGCGGAAATTTAATATGGGTTTCTTTTCAACACTTTCCAACTGGCTCGGCGTGGGCAAGAAGAAAGTGAATATTTGCGTGGTCGGACTCGACAACTCAGGAAAGGTAGGCCGAGTTTTTTGTTAATTTTTCTGAGGAAGTTAAAATACTAATTGCCTCATTCGTTCCATCGTTGATTTGCGGCGAAGCACAGAATAAATCGTCGTTTTCGTTATCGCATGTCAACGTATATGCTTGGGTCTGAAAGATAAGTGTAAAACACATTGTCCTTGAATATGGTGTCTTACTCCAAAATAATAATAAGGGCTTCAAATCATGTTCGAATTTTGAAATTGCACCCTATGCCTATGCTTATGTCAACCGAACTAGAATTTGATAACTTTCGCGCACCCGTTGCATGCCCACCGCGACCCTTTTGTGCGCGGCGACCGCACAAAGTTTCACGTTGTTGATGAATACTTTGATAACAAATAATTGATGTTACTTTCAGACAACAATTCTGAATCAACTGAAAACTCCGGACACGCGTTCATCGCAAATAGTGCCAACTGTCGGATTCTCAGTCACTAATTTCACTTCGCCGACCATCAACTTCAATGCTTTTGATATGAGCGGACAGAGTAAGGTTTAAAATTCTTGGAATCTGAAGAAATACCGTAAGCCCAGATCCCGCGCCGGACTGTATTTTTTCTTGCACAGAATGTTTGAAACCGCCGCTTTCAGTTTCCGCAAAAAGTGGTGTTAACGATAAGCTGCCCAATATTTCACAATTCGGCCCTTACCCCGTACCATTCATCGCGACACCGAGGCAGTTTTTGTATTGAACACTTTTCATGAACTCACCGCGACAGAGTAGAGTCTCGCACAAGATGTTCGCGACGTGCCGCCAACGCTTCATAAGTACCACCGCGCAAACTCTCATAACTCATACTCCTACTTAACAAAAAACCCATTTGGGTTAATATGTACATAGGTGATGTATAATATCTTGTTCAACTTCATGCTTCTCACATATGTTTACATGGTATACCTTTATTCAACGTATTTTTTCAGGTAAATACCGTAGCTTATGGGAATCCTATTATCACACGGCGGAAGGAATCATCTTCGTAGTGGACAGTGCAGACAAACTTCGTATGAGTGTGGCGAGGGATGAACTATGGTTACTACTCGATCATAAGGATTTACAGAATAAAAAGGTTACTGTAGTATTGATTTTACTGTATGTACTGTAGTTTTTGATAATAATTAATTCGTCCTGTCATATCTTAACTATCTTGCTCACTCTCAAGCTGTGATAATCGTACTGATGAGACCCAACCACGGTAAAACTCTGGTCTATAAAAACTTAATTTTCAGATTCCACTTTTACTGCTGGCGAATAAAATGGACGAGAAAGACTCTTTGTCAGCGGCTGAAATATCAACATCGCTAGGTAATTTAACCTTCCTTTTCTTTCGCTGAGTATACGCTTGTTGGATAGCGGCAAAATCCTGGCGTGTAAATGATCCGCGGCGATACCCTTGTGAAGTCTGGGTGTATCTTTGCGAAAACTTGGGTCTCATGAAAAATAGGTGCGAAGCCAGAGGTATTCATTTTGCGCAGAAAGTCGTCGACTATGAGTTAGTTAGGCAGCCAGATAAAGTTCGCGACCATAAAGAAACGTGGTGCCGGCGCATGTTTACACTTGGAATTACTCACTGGGTGGGTGCAAGGTAAGAGGCCAATGTCGAGCAACCCGGCTGGGTCCCAATATAGGGGATCCAAAAAAAACTGGATTTAATTATGATATGGCATACATTACTAATTACAACCTAATCGGCTCTTTTTTGTTCATACTATATAGTTTGCATGTGGAGTGTGTGGATCTTGTTTTTGTGGATTTTTCATGTGGGGCTTAGCGTGTTATATCAATTAGACTATTTTATGTGGTTTTAGACTATTTTATGTGGTTTTAGACTATTTTATGTGGTTTTAGACTATTTTATGTGGTTGTGCAACAATTGGGGCATGCGGCTAATCCCTGGTTTAAATGATTTTTTTCAGGTCTAGATCTGATCCGAGGTCGGGCCTGGCACATCGCTAGCACTTGTGCTATCACTGGTGCTGGACTGGCTCCAGCAATTGAATGGCTCAGTTCGAACATCAAACAGTACCTGGATAACTTATTATAGAGATAGAAGAAAACATTTTTGTCATTTATATTGTTGTTCTAATTTGAAAATGTCTCCTGGTTACGTACACCGCACTGAAACATGATATCGTTCCCTAGAAATAATATACCATAACAAAGGGTAAAGGTGTGTCCCTGTTAAAGGCCCACGTGCCGACATAGCACCGCTAAGAGTTACGACTGGCGGATCTCTTTATTGTTGACAGATTTATGAGTAGAATCTCACAAAAGGAAGGGGCCACAGAGAAGATAGAGAGAGAGAGAGTTAGAAAGAATAACAGTCACAACAAGCGGACATCGTACCATCTAAACAGTGTAATTGCTCAATCGTGGCATAACAATGACCAACGAGCCAATCGTTATGTCAACGTAAGTGTGGCAATCTTGGAACCGTAGATATTTTACATTAATTAAATTAAAACGTGGTCAAAACTCAAACGAGCATGTTTGTATAAATTTGTTTACCAACGAAAAAAATACAAAAGTTTTTCAATTTCGAAACTGGACGTGGTATCGTTGTCAGATGGTGTCGTATTCAGATCAGGTGGTACAATAAATCTTTTACGCCACAAGAGCGTGCTCCTTTATTCAAGGGTAGTTCAAAACATTATTGATTGTTCAAAGCTTAACACTTGATCACAAAGGTTCTGAGCATTAGGCGACGAGTTCCAGATGACAAATTGCTCGACGTCTTCGGGCTAGGGCAAGGGCTACAATGATACCGTTGTCCTTAGTGTCACACAAAAAAGCTACTCCGATAAAAACTGTAAATTTTCAGTTCAGCGTGTTGAAACTAAAGTATTTGAAGGTCCTGTAAATCTGAAAATCCAAGGTGTTTTTTTGTTTTACAACTGCTCTTTCTACACACCCTTTTACAACTTCAATGTCACACTCTAACCAGTTTATTGCCCTTAATTATACCATTTCCATTAAGTCGGTGGTAAAAATCAATCAAGAAAACCATAAGGTTGATTTGTGTTTCTCATTGATCTCATTAACGTCTCAGAACAAACGGAAGGTACTCATTTTACAACCAGATAACACATAAACGAGTCCTTATGTCGAATGCTGATAACCACATCAAAGAGGGAATGCCGATCACTTCACAGATAGACCTACCGTAGTCGGAACTAGGGCGGGAAGAACTTGAACTTTCAAAACGTTGAGCCTGGTATATTAACTTTTACTCATTGTTAGACAGCTCAATGTGTAAGTCACGTTCTTCAGCTGAACGCTACCAATTTGCTAGTTTACGTCGGCATAACACTGTAGGTAACTCATATGCAGCAGTCTATCCATGTATTATATGCAAATTGTTCCACTTCCGCACAAAATGACACAAAATTGTCACATTATTCATGCGTTTCAAAACCACGTAACATACCTACTGCGAGTTAGGTTTAATATGCGTAGTATATGGATTGTAAATCACAGTGTTACAATGCTTTAAACTCATAAATTTAATTAAATAAATAAAAAGGCGAGATGAAAGGAAGGCCGAACGACCCTCAAACCAGTAGCAGTCAGTGCTTATCTTTTGAAGAGAAGGCGCCATCCAAAAAGGGAAACAAAGATTATCACTCATTAACACTTTATTGATAGTAGTTCTCGAGTTTTACTTTACATCCGTTTTCCATACTTGTTTGAAATTACGTCACTGACAAACATTAAAGGGGTATGGCACGTGGTTTTGAAAATTGCTGGACGTCTACATTTCCACGATAACTTCTCTGTTTTTTGTGCGCATTTCCGACACTAGGTGGAAGACAACTTGTATATGTATAATGCATAGAACTGTAGTTGTCAAACACAGTTTCCATATATGGAACACAAAGATAATGAAAATCCTAATGAAGGAATTGATCATCAATTAGCAATAAGGCAACTTCTACTATTTCTAAAACTGGTTCTATACCTGTATTTTAAATACGCTGTATCTGAAACTATTATATGTAAACAAGATAAAGAAATATGCTGAACAAGTTTTATTTTCATGGGAAACTCATGTATGTGAGTCACTGTCACACTATTTTTTCAACCTTTTACAGCCTACTTTGTTTGTTGCTGAGACACTGATATAGCATATAGCTTTTCCAGCTTGTTATATTTAGATTATATTTACAGAACAATATTCGAATCTCAGGTCCCTATTTCTAATCAATAATCTCAAACCATACCATACCCATACACCTGTGTGACCTGAGTACGTCGCGCGTTCCAAGTTTCAAAGTAGCGAAAATTGCGTAACTTTGGGTCGTAAAATACCTCGGAATGACAAATTACTTCTTCTTGAGCGGTGGTCTTTCATCTGAATTCTTGTTAGTAAAGGGCTCAGAGAGATATGCTAATTCGATAATTGCGCCATGTTTATTTATCCCCAGATCGTTGCTGATCTTATCTACGCCGCGCAGGAGTTATGGAGGTTAAACTAACACTTTTTGAGGACACCGGGTGATAGGATGGTTTTGTAGCAAGCAATTATCGGAATTAATTACTGTACAATTGTTGGTGACAGATTATTATACTACAATACAAGACTGAAACTACAATACTTACAGTGATCCTAAGGTGGGCCAACTTCTAGGATCTTAGAAACTTTTTTCTGAGTGTAAGTTCAACGCACTAAATCTCTCATCTTCTTATCTTTCCTACTATTAAATGGGAATAAATGGGCTATAAAATTGCCGTAAACGTTCGTTGCCACACTCTGCACTTGCCACCGATTTAATATTTCTTCTAAACTAGTTTTATTTTCAATTAGTTGCTTAGTGTTGGATTATGATGCCCCCGGGAAGAGAATTTTTTTCGTCAATTCATTGAATTTCGTATACCGTATGATTGGCTTTCAGCTAATGTTCTGATAAATCGAAATCACCAAGGCCTAGGTTATGTTATAACTTTACCGGCTGATAGTTTACTAAATAAGCGGAATCGGAAGTTGCTAACAATAAGTTTGAACTGGAAAGGAGTAAGCTCGGTTATTTCGCTAAAAGCCAATTTTGCCTTTCGCATAAATATTGAAAACGCAGTATAAATGTCCGCAGAAAGTTCCAAGAAAAAAATCGTTTTCCCTCTCCCTAAAAACTTAATGACACCAAGCGGTGCAATAAAAAACGTCGTAAAATAGCCATTAATAGTTAACAACCGTCAATTTGCAATAGTTTTTTATTGATGGCTCTGGATTTATACTCTGTTTGTTCTTGATTAAAGCAGTATTTTACCTACTTTGCGAAATTTGCATATGAGACGCATATCCTATGCATCCTATGCAGATTTTTGGTGCCCGACCGAAGCTTTCGGCACCAAAGGTACATAGGATACATAGGATTATGCGTTTCACATGCAAATTTCCCAAATTAGGTACGATACTGCTTGAATGTGCACTCGATTGGATTTTGTTTTCTTGGGCAGGTAAAACAGAGCGGTTTCAATGCGTGAATCTCATGAAAATAATAATTTATTATGTGTCATTTATTATCTAATCATTCAGCGATGGTTTTACTTATTATTTACTTATTTTCAAAATAAAAAGCAAATTTCATGCTTTATGTTTTTTCACGCAAAAAAAATGCTTCACACACAGTAACTTCAAAGTAGTACCATAATATATGTTCAGTTTCTCTCTCTCTCTCTCTCTCTTTCTCTTTCTCTTTCTCCCTCCCTCTCTCTCTCTCTCTCTCTCTCTCTCTCTCTCTCTCTCTCTATTTTCTTGAAAACGGTTTTACAGTCAGGATATGCATTCATGTCGAGAGACGAGATTCCATAACCAACGGCGTGAGAACTTCGGTGTTCTTTTGTGTATCTTACGTAACGTATATTTCGGTTGAGGATAGTCCGCTGATACTCTTCGGACCCAAATTTATGCAAGGGTTCCGAATTAGCGTTTACTATGGAAAAGGCGAGCTTTATAATTGATTTTCTTTTAAGTGGGTAATTGTAGACAACTTTTGTTATTGTTTCCTTAAAGGGTCAGGCCCATTTCAAATGACCCCTATTTTTGATCATTCCATCTGGTTCTCCATGTCAAATATAGTAGGAAGCAATATTTTTCTAATTTTCAAGCGCAAAATTCACACACTATTCGGCAATTTACCGTGGGCAGTCATACCCAACTATTTATCGCCGTTTGCACACCCCTTCGCGCTGATTGGCCAATATCACAATTGCCGCGCCCACTAGAGCATATTGCCCAATTAGCACGAAGGGGCGTGACAACGACGATAAATAGGTGGGTATGACTGGCAATGGTAAATTGCCGAATACTGCGTGAATTTTGCGCTTGAAAATTAGAAAAATATCGTATCCTACTATATTTGACATAAAGAATAAGATGGAATCATCAAAAATAGGGGTCATTTGAAATGGGCCTGACCCTTTAATGGGCAACACGCATTCTATTAATACAGCTTAACTTCAAAAAGGGCCTACATATTCCCTTTAACTCAGCAAAAGTCCATTGGAACGAAGGATTGCCTACGGTGTATACCGTCAACGATAATTTATTCGGAAAGTTCGAGATCGTATTTTTCAAAATTGCCACAGGTTCTTATTTTTATACCTAAAAGAAATAAACAGTCTGAAACATGGCACATGGTGGTAATAACATAAACTCCTTTTCACTTCTTCTGCATTGTATGTAAGTAGTGTGTGTAAGTTCAAAGTGTTGTAGTAGTTATTTAAACAAGTTAACTTGAATCTCTATTATCATAAAGCTTTAAAGCTTTGGTTAATATCCCTTCAAGCGATCCCAAAAATGCCTTTGTTTCTCCCTTACAGCACCGCGTCCTTTTTGTTCCCAAAAAAACAAAAGGCAATATTACCGTAGTCTATCCATTCAGCTATCATGTGTCAGTATTTTGTGAATTGACCGATTAGCCTCAGATGATCTTTCTCTCTCTCTCTCTATCTCTCGCGCTCTCTCTCTCTCTCTCGCTCTCTTTCGCGCGCGCTCTCTCTCTCTCTCTCTCTCTCTCTCTCTCTCTCTCTCTCTCTCTCTCTTCTCTCTCTCCTCCTCCTCTCTCTCTCTCTCTCTATCTCTCTTCTCTCGTCAAAATTCTGAGCGTTTCTTTTAAGTCTACCGCCGCGACCAAAAAGGGGCAACAGATTGCGTTGTGTCACCGCAATACCATTGCTGACACCGATACATTTGATATTCTGGAGAAACTAAAAGGAATAACTGAATACGGTATAGCAAAAGCTAATAATAAAATTTGACCGACGTTATCAGCGGTATAATATAGTGGGCAAATTGATATTGTCTATCATGTTAAATCAGGTCAATTTTCCTTCGATCAGTGAATATATTATTTTAAGCTCTTTATTTAGAAAAAAAAAAATAATTCAAAGGCTAGTAACCTTTTGGGGATGCAAATACCCAAATCTGATAACCTATGACACCCTCAAGGTAGAGTATGTTAAGTATTGGTACTTACCACATGTAAGTTTCCTCAGTCAATATATTAAACCCTACCCTACCTCTCGCTACCAAAACCAAAAGTAAGTTCTGGTTCAAATCCATAGCGCTCGTAAACCTTCTTTCCCACCAGTGTAAGTTCCGGGCACCTCCTCCTTTTCGGTCGTAAACCCTAAATCGCGTCGTCAATTACGCGGGCAAATTGCTCTGAGTGCGCAACAATTTGGCACTCAGGTGCACAATATGAAGTGGACGATACTCTACCGTATATGGAATTCAAGGGTACTGTAGGGGAAACTCGATACAGTATTTTCAAACTGCTCCCGTGCGAACGGAGAAAAAAAAAAACAGGATACATTCTGATCACGATTGTGATAATCCGATCATGTTTCATAATTGATCATAATTGATAATTGAACCAATGGTCATTAAATCAATAGAAGTTATCTCACTGATATTGAGTCTAACTTTGGATGGCGAAAGTTCAAATTATAAGTTGTACCCCAAAGTAATAGGACGACTTATTTTACTTGTGGGTACATACGCCAGCTGTGAACTCAAGGAAGCGAGCCACGGTTAACTCTAATTAACTAATTTAAGTACCTTATCGTAAGGTGAAGGGACAAAATTCAAACTTACGTGTCCGGGCAGATGTTTGGCACGTGTATCCTATGCTAATTTGGAAATAGGCGGGGAGGAAAGTTGTTAATTTGTAATGGACTATATGGCAGTCATCTGACTTGGACCTCACTGTAATTTCTATTGTAATCACTCTAATAACTTTTATAGCTGTTATACACTTGCTTATTTCTTCATACAAGATCTGTTATTGTCTATCTAAGAACTCGAATAACTCTCATCAAAATGTATTTCCAAACATTACAGATATTTCATCAAACATAGTTAATCTGTCTCCAAATGGAGAAAATCCGGATATAGGCCTACCGTAGTTTCCTACCGTCGTTTGGCCATTTACAGTAGCCAGGGCACATGCGCTTGTAGTTTGTAGTATTGTAATTTGCGCTTTCGAACCTCATTTTTTCATTCCAAATTAGAACCACAAAGCTTAGGAAACAGTCCCTCAATTGCGTAGAAAAGCCAAAGAGTTGGTCTATTAATTAGTGCCAGGTTGCACATTTTCGTTATCTTTTTCAAGAATCAAAAACAATTCTTTACCTGAGATAGGGTGCCGTTGGAAAACACATAACAATACCGTAGCCATTTAGGTTAGATAACGAATAACGATCTTACTCGAGAAAATTAGATGATAAAAGAATGTAGTTATTATGAGCAATATTATGATGAAAATTATTAGCTCGGATGGTAGTTTTGTAATAAAATATATCTTTGAAGTTGCTTGAGTATGTAAACTGCGTAAGTCTGAGTAAATCGTTGCCGAAAGAGATACATAAGGAAAAAAGTATTTTCTTTCTAGATCTAGACAATTACTGTAGCTACTAGCTATTCCTACGAAATAACCTCGGCGTGTATTCTGCCCAACTTTATGGCTATATTTTGCCAGCGGTAACGCTCCGGTAAGCCCACGGCATGAGTTTTACAAACCTTCTCCAGAACAGAAACGTTTTCTCTATACAGAGAAGACATACCGATGTCACACACAACAGATAGCTGTAAATCATTTTTTTGGTCTCGATAGCTAACAGAGTTAGAATGTTCTTCTGCTAAACATCGCCATCTCGCTTCACAGATATTCCACATTTTGACGTGTTTAAACTTGTTATTACTTGTTATTATCCCAGGCCCCCGAAGTAAGTTTATGTAGAACCCTAAAATCTTAAAGCGAAATACCAGCCGGTTTTTGAAACATATCGAGTATACACGCACTCACATGCAACTTATGCAAATGAACATACATTAGAATAAAAAATCGAGTTAGATTAAAGCATCTTTGCATAAACACGTAAGAATTCAGCTGACCGTGATGCGTTTCAAAAACCAGTCGGTAGTTCGCTTTAAAATATCATTTACCTTTTATGGCCATAAAATGTAAATTAAAATTAGCATATGATCAAGTATTCGTTCTCATTCCATGTCTATGCTTATTTCCATGTTACCACCTTGCATCCAGGAACCGCCATAAACATAACCTAAACTATGTTTGCATATGGGATCAACCGTATGAATCCATGTCATTTATGATATGTATATTCATTATTAGTCAACAAATTTGTGCCCAAGATAGGCTGTAAATTAGAATACAAAACAGGGGATGGTCACGTAAATAAGCATTTACTGTCATTTGTTGCGAAAAGAAGAGAATGGATTTACAATATGAAGTAGGATAATTGATAATTGAGTATTTTCCAATTAACTCAAAGATGTACTAAGTATCTAATCAAATGCATCAAAAACGCAGAAATAAGAGAAGTTTAGCTATACGGCTTTTGTTGAAGAGTACAGTAGCTTTCCGTTAAAGCGAAATAACAGCCGGCTTTTGAAACACATGGAGTAGACCAGCATTCTTATGCAGCGTATGCAAATGAACATAAATCAGAATAAGAAATCGAGCTAAATTCGAGAAAATTAACATAAATACGTACGAATTCCGTTGTCCACGATGCGTTTCAAAATCCGGCCGGTATTTCGCTTTAGACCCTGTAGCGCAGACAAAGTTGTCGAAATGTCGAACTGAAGTCACATCAAGCCAATTTCCTCATTCTGTTTTTTTTTAAACCAACCCTTTTTCCATTCTCTTGTGTCCATTTCTAAAGCTTAAGCCATATTGAATATATAATAATACGGATGTCCCTGTAAATCCCCAATGCTAATCCTATCAAGGGGTATGTCTCACCAAGGTGCGGTATTTCTTACACCTTGGGTAAGATCAGAGGGAGGGAGGGGTTGAGAGGCCCTCAAGTACCCAAAACATCCACTATTCCTTTATATCGCATCCGCTGGCATGCGGTAGCTAATTTGCATACACATTTCTTTTGTAGAAAATGCCCGATTGGAAACTCATTAGCATAGATCTTATTGCATTCTGCTTACGATTAATGGAATACCTATACATTTAGTTAAAGCGAAACACCGGCCTGTTTTTGAAACATATCCCAACTGAATTCTTACGTACTTATGCTAATTTACTCGAGTTTAGCTCGATTTTTCATTCTAATTTATGTTTATTTGCATAAGCTGCATTGGAATGCAGGTCTCCATGATGCGTTTCAAGAACCGGCCGGTATTTCGCTTTAATAAGAAAATTATATAAAGGGAAGCAACTTGTAACAGAGTATTAGTGTAACTAAGATAGCCTTTCTTCCTTGTGACATATGCGGGAGGTTTTGCATAAGTTCAAAGTATATTGAGTATATTGATTTAACCCCCTCATTGAAAAACATATATTCCAAAACTAGTATTTGTCCTATTTTCAGTAATGCTCAAATCCATGGACACTTCAACAAAGGAGAATTACGACACTGCTGCCGCTATGTGGCCCACGGCTATGGGAATCCCGTTTTGGATCAATAGAGAACATTGGTCAGTCTACAAAGTTTATTATTGATTATTTTTTGCTATTATCGATTGATACCCGATTTTTTTAGCAAACCGTGCTCACACCGTGGTGAAAACATTTTACATAGCCTAGGTGGAAGGATAAATATTATATAGGGTTGAAGATTTGGCTATTCTCTTCGTCTCTAAATCTGCATGTCCCATTCGTTTTTTTTTATGCATTTATTCTAATTTAGGCTCATAACAATGCCCCAAACACAGCAAAGTTCAAGTAAAGTGTTTTTGATAATCTCGTACAGTAGTTGCTATCAACAATCAAACGTACGTGCCGTTCAGTGAGAAGCACTGATGACCATTTCCCTTTAAAGTATGACAATTGTTCCGTTTCCACTCAAAACACCATAAAATTCCTTGTAAAAGTCATAAACAATTACCTGCTTTCACACTTGAAAGTGTAAATATAAACAGCTGATTAGGGCATTTACAACATTTATTTTATTTTACAACGTATCATCTCAAGGTTCGCACCGGGTGGTAGCATGGGTCAAGGAGGCGTGGTCTATTTCATACCCCCGCTTCTCTCATTGGCTCTTACGGTAACAAGTGGGTGCGGCTTAGAGGTGTCCTCTCCCACGGTGGTTCTCTCTAAACTCTAGTTGAATGACGTACTCTTTTCGGAACCGCCTATCCGGGTTAGACACACAGAGTGAATGAATTTCCAGAATGGAAGCTGTCTCGTGGTTGAGCCTTTAGATAAGAACCCTGGTTCCGAAGACTGCCAGCTCTAAACCCTTATCTCTCCTTCTCTGCACCCTCTCTCACTCTCTGTCGCTCGCTATTTGTGATTTGCTGCTTCATAATTCACGCCACAAAAATCACTTTACAACCCATTCTTGAAATTTAGTTTTATTATTTTATTTTACAATCGTTTAGGGTCAGATTGTATAAAGGTCGGATTGTAAGGTGTAAAACAAAACAATAGCACCTTGCTTGTAATGAAATTTGCTATAAAAACCAGACGCGTTCGAGCCAAAGCTTATTTTGTGCAGCAGAAGAATGTTAATATTTCTTATTAATCATAATATTAGCGAAACGATTTCAAAAATTATTGTTGAAACTACTATAATTATTTCAATTTATGTAATGTAAATTTCCTTGTATGTAACGAAAAATAGCTGCTGGTTTATTCCAAAGGAACCAAACTTAATTAACGTTGCTATTGTAAGCTTTATTGATCATTACGGTTTATTTTCTAAAAAATAAATATCTACAAGTTCTAAATGATGTTGGATGTACACTGGCTCAAAACTAGCTCGTGATTTCAACTTACGTACATTCCACCCTCCGTATACTTTCTAAAATCGAAAAGAGTCTTTTTTCATTGGCTTGTGCAATCTAATTATTTTGCAATCCTTGTTTCATAACTAATAATATAGTATTAAATTAATTTATGCTTAACTATACTGCTTTGTGTTGGGCCAGTCAATTACACAAAAAAAAGACAATGTTTGAAATTTAGAAAAATCTCAGTTTGCAACAATTATTATTTTGTGCGATGTTCGAAACTGTGTATTTAAATGCTTACAAGACTCTTAGAAAGAATTTATTTTGGAAAGTATTTTTCGAAAGGCTCTTAGAAAGTATGTGTAACTTATAAACTATAACTTATTGATAGCTTAAGTTAAAAACGGCCATTCTAGGCTAGGTACTTATGTATGTGGCGCATGATATAGCTGAAACTATTTTTAGTGGGCGGTATTAATATATATTATTATAATAGTAAAGAAGAAGATACTACAAATATGAGTGAATATCAAAACAGACATAGAATAAATTACCTTAAAATTTAAAGCGAAATGCTAGCCTCTTTGGAAAATGTGCATATGATAAGCAAATCCAATGTATCCTATGCTAATTTTGTACGATTGCCGTGGACGATCGTACAAAATTAGCATAGGATACATAGGATTTGCTTATCATATTCATATTTTCCAAAGGGGCTAGCATTTCGCTTTAAGTAGAAGAGCTTGCGTAAAGTAGCACAAATACCAAATACAAGGCACATTTTGCGTACAAGGGCGGGGTAGCTGTTCCAATAATGTTTATCTCCTTCGATGTAGTCTATCTCGAATTAAACCAAACCGCTTATCGAAAAATGTGTTTCCAAAAATGATTGCCACCATAAAATTGTTCTTTGTGTCGATTTATTGGACCGTTCTTTGATTACAAAATATCTTTCCAATTCCTCCAATTGCCTAATGATCTTCATACTGTAGACCCTAGGCAATTACACTCTCAATACCCGGATAATTACCTCGTTCTGGGGAAAATTTGCATATTAAACCGCGCGATTTGCACATATTTTTAGCAAAACCAAACGCCTTGTTATATGAGGTGCCATAAAGTTTGTCTACCGGCCACACCCAGTATTTATGATGGTATTCAATAATATAAGTGAAAGTGGGGTGATTATCACTAAAAGTGTATGTATTTTGGGGCATTAAAGGACAAGATTATAGTTGTGCGTTAATAGAACAAGAACCAAATTAGTATCATACTAAAGGAAAAAAACACACAGATCCGCAAACAGTTTGCACGGTGCTAAACGTTGATTTATTGCCACACAAAATAAGGTATATAAGGGTGGCTGGTTACAAACGTCGGGACTGTAGTGAGCTTAAACCTTAAGCTGTACCTAACAGTAAACTGTCTAAGCACAAAGTAACGTCTAATAGCCCCCACCCTTACAAGACCAATGTTGTTGTAGTACGATGTCCAGTTTCTAATATTAATATGCTTAGCTTTTCATATGCGCACTTGCTTAGAATCGTTAAGGTCTTAGGTATTAGGTTCGCTTTAATAAACCCTTCAACTAAGAAAAATGAACACAGGTTCTGGAACCATTTTTGACGATTTATAGAAAACTTCCGCTTGCAAGCACCATGCTAACCTAACTAGGGTAACTTGTAAACTTGTAACCTAGGCGCCTGAGGCATTGTACTGCCTCTACTATATATTCCCATAACTATGCCTCTCGATAAACTTTATGTCAGGGTAGATACCAAAAGGGTGACACAACCTTCGCATCCACGAGATTTATGGTGCCACGCTTGGTACGAGCTACCAAAGTTCTCCTATACGATTGGTGCATGCACCATACCGGACATCCGGTAAATTAGCAGTTGTCTATACGGTGTAATAACGATTACGGTAGCTTAGCCAAGTTTGCTGTTTCGTTATTGGTTACTATACTGCGAATCTAAAAATTATTTCAACTAATTTAAGTTTAGGTTATATATTCTAAGATGTGCCTTCTTCTACCTTCTTGAAACAGTAATATTTGAACCGCTTTACTATCGCAACTTTTTCGTTTGAACCTGTTCAGTTCATTTTGACAAGAACAATAACAAAGAGTCAAACCCGTGATAAAACCGACTCACACCTAATTTCACAATAATTTCCAGAAGTAAATATAGGTTTTGGGGTAATGCGTTTATCTTTCGTCCCTTGTTTGGTGTCACCTGGTGACATTGTAAAGTTGCGTACACTTACAAACACCTCGAAACGGTAGAGTAGATAGATACTTGTTATCACAACAAGGCTTAGGTTCTTCCCAGGTTCTCCCTTAGTAGAAGTGGGTTAGAGCCTGCAAGACTGACGGTTATTTAAAAGCACATTTACAGATCGGTAAACATTCTATCTGAAAGTATATCGCAAACTCATCGCGTATTCGATTGTTACTAGATAACTTACATTATGACAGCATTATACATCCAATATCTCTAGTTTATAACCTTTGCATATTCATTTACGTTATATTGCATGATAATTTTACCCCAATTTTATCACATTTTTTTTTATATTTGCGGAAAGCTAACATGAATAGGTTAAAATTGTACAGAAAGTTTATATTTTTTTTATTTCCAGCGACAAACCCATGTTACATCCCTCGTTTGACGCGTTCTCGGCTGGTCCCATATATAATTCGGCGAGATGGCCGGATCCTGCTGCTGCTTCAAATTATGATGCATCCAAGGTGAGCGTTTAAAGTGGTATTGCACGCGGTTTGCTCTGTATTTTGACTGCATTATATGATAATTGTGTTCCATTGTGTGCTCGAAATGTTCCATTTGTAATACATTTACGATGTATTTCAGATCAATTTCAACTTAATTTCAAAACTCGTCATCGGTTAATTTGGGCCTCGCTTTGGAATACTGCTGTTTATTTGTAAATGTATGTACTCATTCGCTCCGTTTCAGTACGCGGAGCACAAGTGGTCCCTGGCTATGGGCGACCCTAGCACCGCTTCCGCTAACCCTGCCGTTACGGCGGCCGCTATGGGATCACAAATGTTCTTCCCCACTAACTTTGGTGCTTCACCTCAGACCGGTAACGTAGCAGAGGTGAGTTTTAGCCTTGGTTTATGCGTTGACTTTCTTGCTATTTCCACACTAATTCATAGAAGTAATAAAACTTGTAGTTTGTAGCCGTACTTCCTCCGAGTACTTTCATCCCCGCTGAGTTTAGTCACTTCTTCAGCCTCCCTATCCGACGGATCCCTATCCGTCGACGTCGTCGGCAGGTACTGCCGTCGGCGGAACGGTCGGAGCTACCCCCACAATGCCTGATGGATACAAATTCAACATCAATGCAGCTGCACCTTACTACCCGATGTATTCAAGTTATTCGGACTATCAGGTGAGATTTAGGCAACAAACTACAAACTATAGCAAACTCGCTTCTGATCCTTGTAGAGTGCTGACAAGGCTACGGTAGCGCACATATTACGAATAATTCCAGAAATTTGTAAAGCGCAACGTTCAAATACACCAACAGCTAATTGCCGTTTTCAAAATCCAAAATAAATGAGTTTTGCATTATTCAAATTTCAGTCTTTCGCGTGGAAGATGCCCGGTGCAATGGCCCACGTTAATTCGTCAAGCAATTCAAAACAGAAGAACACACAACAAACTCCGAATCCACCGTATAGGACGGGACCGGGAACAAATAGTACGTTCCCAACTCTCTTGATATTTGTGTGCTACGGCTACGGTACCATACCCGAGGTGGATTCGAACCACAGACCTATTTCCAAAAACAGCGCTCTAGTCACTGACAAGCTGACTACCATGTAACCCCAGAAATATTTAATGCGAAATACCGGCCAGTTTTTGAAACGCATCATGGGCAACTGAATTCTTACATATTTATGGTAATTTACTCGAATTTAGCTCGATTTTTCATTCTAATTTATATTCGTTTGCATAAGGTGCATAAGAATGTTGGTGTACTCAATGTGTTTCAACAACCGGCCGGTAGTTCGCTTTAAAAGGTCAGGCTCATAAAAGGCATTCACGTAATAGCAATCGGTAGCCTCACAAAATGAGATGTTATGATCATATTACACAATTGATAGCAACATAAGGGTCGGTAGTCAGTCATCAATTACACAATTACATAACATTGATAATTGATATATTATGTTTATTTGTTTAACCTTTGAGTGTGCGGGAAGACATTAGCATGAATTATAACGGTCATTGAAAAGTTTATCTTTGAGGGGTTCGAGGATAGAACTTTTAAAATTAGTTAAAATTTAGGGTCAATCCCCAAAAAATTTCCAATTGTCTGATACAGTATGCTATGCATCCATCCGCAATTAGCCGTTCTCCTAATGTTGATTCCTTTAAATTTACTAAAATAGAGGAATGCTACTTTTTTGTCTGATTCATTTCATCCTTTTACTGATAACGCCAAATGGTGAATTTAATATAATTGATAAAAGGAAAGTAAATTCCCTTTCAAGTTGCCGCGGCTACTGTTTAACTATTATCAGATTAAAAGTTAAGCCGATTATCTCATTCCGCTGTACTCAAAGAAGAAGCGAAATACTAATATTCTTCCCTACACGTACAGTAACCATGAACTGTTTTCACATCCAGGGTAAAATATGTTAATGATCCTTGGGTGATATGATGTTTCTGGTTTGATATTGATATTCTACCTTGTAGTTCGTAGTTTCAATATTCAAATTTCAGACGTTCGTGTGCGAACAAGCGAAAAGTACCGTGCAGTATACTCGGACTTCCAGAGGCTTGAACTTGAAAAGGTAATTTGATGATAGAATAATTACAAAATTACCAGATAATTACAATATTGATTGGACATACAGTTTATTCGAAAGATTGCCCCATGATATACATAAAAGCAAAAACTAGCGTTGTAGTTGTCGTTGGTATCTATATACTGCTTATATTTTAAAAATGTAGAATGTCAATTAATTATTTTTCCAAACTTTAGGAATTCCACACGCAAAAATTCATCAACTCGGAGCGCAAAACGCAATTGTCAACAGAGTTGCAATTGACGGAACGGCAAATTAAGATTTGGTTTCAGAACAGGTGAGGGCAATTAGACTAATTTTTTGTAGTTGCAGTGTGAAATACCGGCCGGATTTGAAACGCATCGTGGGCAACTGAATTCCTACGTATTTATGCTAATTTGCTCGAATTTAGCTCGATTTTTTATTCTAATTTATGTTCATTTGCATAAGCTGCATAAAAATGCTGGTGTAATCGATGTGTTTCATAAACAGGCCGTATTTCGCTTTAAACCAGCATTTACGCTTCTTGCATAGCCAGCCGAGCTGAACATCGTGAACATCCAAACCCTCGCTAGCGCGCCGGTGCGAAATTCACTAGGGCGCGCGCGTTCCGTTTTACTTTACAATTGTAGTAAATTATGAAAACCTAACCCGGCTACTCTTTGTAGTAACCATAGGATCACGTTCCTTTATTTGCAACTGAAAAAAAAAACAGATAAGGAATTTCCTGTTCACGGCTTTTGAGCGAAGCCACTTTTTTTTTGCAAATGTCATGCTAATATCCAAATAGATACAATAACTTTATTTTGAAGACTGCACTCAAACAGGCTCTGTTAGAGACAGTCCTGTACTAGGATTAATGTAGTTCAACCAAGTATCTCATTTGCTTATATAAAATAATTCCAAAAAAATTCCCGCCGAGGGGCTGTTTTTGGCACTTTGCCTACAGTACCTCATTCAAATTTTAAGTTGTTCGGTTAGCCCTGCTCTCACCAGATTCAATTCGCTCTCACATGTGTGTGACCCAAGTTCGCCTAGGGGTTTACGACCTCTCTACCGTTCCGCGTTCCTTTATTCGTTCCTCTATTCCCAAATTCTATTCTATGACCCGGCCGGATTACCGTATATCTTCTCCTGCGGTCGTATTTCCGTCTCAGAACGTCTGCGCGCGCCGGGACACGCTTTTAAGCCTAGGCGACGCGCCGCATTTACGACCCTCACGAACGCGCACTAGAGCGCGCACCAAAACAAAAGCTTTTGTATTGTATCGGGGGCCGACCCGACCGGCTGCCAGAGAGCACTGTGATGGTATGGTAGCGGAAGATTAAGGGTACAGCTTTAGGTTGGGGAGTAGTAGAATGGAGAACACCGCATAAGAAATCTTATGTTAATTTCAAGGGAGTCTTTGATGGTTCTACTTTTCAGACGTGCCAAGGATCGTCGTGACAAGCGCAAGGGCAACTAAGCACCAAGCTACAACTACAAGAAGTCTAAGCTACAGACTACAATCTCAGTACTACAGTACTTCTGAAGGCTCGGCGCGGGTTACCTCCTCACTTAACTTTTCCACATAACGGTTCATATAAAGCGATTCGAAAGAGTTTTCCAAATATTTAGGCAATGGTTTGTATCTACAAGTTTCTTTTATGTACCTGTTTTAGCTTGTATTCACTAAAGGTACTTTCAACTTACCAGTTGAACTCATAGTCAAGCTTTATAGTATGTAAAAGCGAAATACCGGCCGGTTTTTGAAGCGCATCGCGTACCCCTGCCTTCTTATGCATCATACGCAAATGAGCATAAATTAGAATAAAAAATAGACGCAAATTCGATCCCACTTAGCATAACTGCATAAAAATGCAGATATTTGAGATGCGTTTCAAAAACCGGCTGGTATTTCGCTTTAATTCAAATGGACATAGGTCAGAACTGTGTGGTTGCTGTAAGTTTACTGAACGAATAATTACTGTAAATGCATACTACATTCCCACTAATCGATAGAACAATATTACAGTATGCTTATGAGTTCACTTTGTACCTCATTTCCATTGAACTTACTGTATTATGGTGCCCACTATGTTATAATGTTGTCTTGCCTTACTACGTCACTTATTGCCAATCGATAGTTCACTTTCAATTATTGCTCGCACATATCTACGTGTCCTTTTATTTATCTTTACTTTTAGTTATCGATTTTTTTTAGTTCACGACAAGCAACATTATCAGGTCAATTTCTCTAGGCATAAAATCAATCAAACTTTTACTTTTCACTCTGATTTTAATTTGCTACGCTTTTATTGCCGAACAAAAATCATATCTAATCGTTACTAATGCTTTAAGAATGTCGTAGTTTTTCTTTTATATTTTGTTGTTTTCCTGCATGCGATATTCGTATATTCAGTTGTTCTCCGCAATGAAAGAAAACCGTAAATAAAGCAGCTTTTAAAATTTGACTTTATTTTGTGTTTTGGATAGTTTTGTAGTTCCAGCAGAATATGAAGTAGCTGCTATTCAAGCAACATATTGTCTACACTTACACTACTCTCACAAAAACATTGCAATTTGCTGGCCGAATTAAACAATCACAAATAACGTAACTTAGAGCCTTGGCAATTACAAAGCAAAGGTGCCGACCACTTTTAGGATGAAACTCTTTGGCAGCGAAAACGCATCTACCAAAGAAGCCGGGAAAATCGCGCGCGGTTGGCGCGCAGCGCACGCCATGCGCACCCTAGGCGCGATGCACCGCTCTCTGCCCCGCACTGGCCCCGTTGAATCCCCTCTCCCGCCAAGCGGGATTCAAATTCCAGCCTTATCAGTGCCCTTTCTCTCGTTATCATCAATTCAGTAGCCGGTGTTTGCCTTTTGCAGCCACCAGCTTCCCCTTCTTCTATCGTTCCAAAATAAAGTGACAACTTTACGGGGTATTTAATCCTCTTAATTTCCTACGGGGAAAGGGGTTGTAAATGAATTTATTGCTCTAACAAACCATAGATTTTATGGAAAAGTGTGAAAAATAACAACAGTGCGTGTTGAGAAAGTGTTAAAATACTGTTTATAAGCATAATATTGAAATGGTTTGCCGCGGGTTAACTCCGGAAGCTAGTCTTTGAAAACCACTATTTTGCTGCGCGCATCCCGCACAGTTGCGCGATGTTGCTGCACGCTTCAGAACATCGTTACATGTAGTGACTTGAATAATTTTCCTCTTCTTGTGGTAGCGATCTATTGAATTTATTTAATAGCAATACTCTCAACATCTCTACTCCCTCCCTCGCACGCCGTGAAAAAGTAAGGTTTCCGCTTGCACGCCATTTCGCATCGGGCTTTTGGCGCGCAAGCGGCGGGCAGGTTGCACACGATATCCATTCCGCGTGCATTTTTGCAAGACACCATTGCCAAACGGACTTTGCATGCCGTAAGGTTGCCGCTTGCACGCGATCTTTCGTCAGTGTCCCCCTTCGTCTCCCCCATTTATCACCCGTTATCTCTATATTTCCCCAGCTCCAAGGTGTCCGTCCTTATCTCAAGTACAACAAAGACCATTTTCTTCCCATAAACTTCTAATTCAATAAGAATTACACATATACGGGGGTTAATCCCTTTAATAACCGCACTAAACAGTCGTAAACAAATTTATGACCAAAAAGTGAAGCGTAGAACACATGATAAAATTTCAACCTATTTTGTTTGTAGTTTAGTTCGGCTGTGTGATAATTACACGAGGGAGGGGGCTTAAACTATTTGCTATTATTATTCCGTCTATTATCCATAATTCCAAACAAGTTATACAAACTACAAAAAAATCGAACTGTGATGCTTTTTGCTCATCATACTGTAGCCATCATAAATAGTATGTAACCAATTTTTACTCTTTAGAAGAAATTTGAACATTTCTCAATATATAACAACAGAAATTTCTAGCCTAAAACTTTTATTAACCGAAAGGAACAACAAAACCCGCCTCTATATACATGCATTGAGTACAGTATACGCGAATTAAAAACTAATAATAATACTAAAAAAATACAGATCAGCGAACGTAGAAGTGAATGTGACAGAAAGGAATAGATATAGAAAATTAGTAATCCCAAAAAAGGTCACGAATACGAAACCGAATAAAAAATAACAACCGAAACATGGTCAACAGTCACCAACCAACTCACAATAATAAACATTCGGCAATATTTTTTTTAATTGTTACTGTATTTGATTGATTTGCAATTACATTACAGATTACAGGTTTGCAATTTATATACCTAATTCAACCAGTATTTAACAATTGAATTGTGCACCTATCTACAGCTAATACATATATTAAAAACTCTAATTTCTGCATATAACCTAGGTAAATCCATCCATTTCTATCTCTTGCACATCAGTCTCGTGTTCTACCTCCTCCCTCTTCTTTTCCTCCTCTTTCTCCAATTCACTCTCTGAGTCCTCCTTCATCTCTTCCCTCTCCTCCTCCAAATCAGTCTCTTGATCTGGCTCCTCTTTCTCTAACTCCTCTTCATTCAGCGTACCCTCTTCATCAGAGTCCCAATTGTGTGGTGCATTCTCAGATGAACTAAAATAACAATTAATAATCAAAACTGAAAATAATCGATTTAATCGCAAATTATTAGTCAATTAACACAAATCCATGAAGCCAATTGGTAAATAATTCATGTGAAACATATAGTTACCGCGAGTGGAATAGTTTCAACAAAAAAGACGGCTAGAGAGATGTGCCTACTAGTTCCAACTTATAGAGATAAAAGCACTAAATTGGAATAAAAGTAAAAAACAAACCCTCGATCGACTGATTTCGGTCGCGTTCGATTTCTCAATTCTTCTTCATAAATGGAGCACTCGGGGAGCATCGACATTCCTCTGAAATACAAAATGTCCAATAAGGAGCGAAGAAATCTCTTCAAAAGCTCTTAATCACATCAAGAGACTAACTACGTGTGCTGTCTACAGCCAGTGAGTTCCCAAGATGGCCAATCGCTCTGACAAGGGTAAATAGAACAGACATTTGAACACTTAACGTAAAGCGAAATACCGGCCGGTTTTTGAAACGCATCGCGGGCAACTGAATTCTTAGGTATTTATGCTAATTTGCTCGAATTTAGCTCGATATTTTATTCTAATTTACGTTCATTTGCATAAGCTGCATGGGAATGCTGGTGTACTCGATGTGTTTCAAAAAAAAAAAAAAAAAAAAAAACGGCTGGTATTTCGCTTTAACCAGACTCACGTTCAACCACTGACACAATGCTTAACGCAAGAGAAGGCTCACTTTCTAGCAATTAGACAATGATTGTCACATGCTAACAATGACAAGGTATGCCCAAACTCTACACTCACCTTCTCGCAGTGACAATCACTGTGAACTGATGTTCACTCCCCGGGTTCTCTGTCATTTCCACTTCTGTTTTGAATCTTTGGGCGCATACTTCCACAATTTGGACTGTTTCATCTGTTAGTGAAGGGAATTCGGCAGTGAAAGGCCCGTCGTCATCTCGCTAAAGGGTTATATTCTATAATACAACTAATATCCGAAACCCAACATTTAGCAAGTCTTTACCAAGTATGTGCATGTACATAGGTCACTAATTGGAACACATTAATCACTGTTTCCACATTCGTAAGCTCTCATCTCCAAAAAGATCCAAATCTCATAATTCATTACTGAAACGGAAAGCAAATGCCTAACCAATACCAATTCAAATCAATCAATAACTACTACTAATACCACAAAAGAAAGCAAAGTATACCACTCACACTCCACATATCCTCCACGAGTTTTGTCAAAGTCCCTTCAACTTCTTCTACCAATTCCCTATTCCTGGCTGCAATTACAGTACTCCCGCCCATTAATGATGCCCAATTAGTGGTTTCGTCCACAGGGAAATCATCATCATCAAACGGATCTCGAGCAGGACGGGCTTCCCGAGAAGATCTGAACGGGAGAAAATCACTCAAAACAATCGAACAATGACGATCATCAGCTCATCCTTCAACGTTCATAGCCTTCTTGGGCAAAGGTAAAATAACAAAACATACACAGAAATAAAAAATAAGGCTTCAAGATCTTAAAGCAAAACAACAGCCGGTTTTTGAGTCATATCGAGTAGACCAGCATTCTTATACAGCCTATGCAAATGAACATAAATAACAATAAAAAATCGAGCTCGAGCAAACTAAATACGTAAGAAGTCAGTTGTCCACGACGCGTTTCAAAAACCGGCCGGTATTTCCCTTTAAACAATCCTACCTGAAGTCCAAGTCATCATCGACATCTTCAAGGGCAGCGAATGCATTGTTGACCGCGACGGGAGGGCGGACACCCGTGTCCAGTTGGAGTGGGATGCGACGACGGACAGACTGCAACGGGCGAATTGATATGGAACAATTATCTTTATAAAACTCTCTCCAAAATCTAAATGGCTTATGAAGAGCACGATAACTGCATCAAACGCTACTGAAACGAAACGAAGCTAGCAACAAGAAGAAGGAAGCGATACAGTATACTTGACCGTAATCAGATCTAAATACACATCGCAAACTGGATAGTACACACTAGGAACAGAGTACGATAATCGGCAACTAATCAATAATCTAAATTAATCAATAATCCTAATATCCAACCTTGACCGAAGTCGATCCCACCCTCTGCATCACAGGTTCAATCCCGGTTGGTGCAGGCTTTGGATGGAGAATTGCTTCCATTTTTGCGCTAAATATTAAATCTTATTATATAAAGGAGGAGAGTTTACTTTTTTTCTTTGTGTGAACGAAACGAAAAATAGAATATCATAAAGGCTATAAAAGCAGAGCTGGAGCCCAGTCTCTTGAACAAGCGAAATCGAATATTGTTTCATGATTTTTTAATACGCTGCAAACGTTTCACACAAGCGTGCTTTTAAACTATGTAAGTCGCCTCAGGCGGCGATAGCCGTCTGGTATAGAATATAGCGAATCAATCAAAGAACCAAAACCAAATCAGTAAAACCGCACAATCCTTGTACTATTCATTCACGCTGTTGTACAATTTCCCGCGTTCAAATGTTTCCACACACAAGGTATACCAATGAACACCGCGAACCTGCTCAAAGTCACCGGTCCTGGCGCATTGAGTGCGTGCGGGAATCTCGCCGCGAACACGGACAACATCACCAGAGGACACCGCGACACACCTCTGCAAAAGTTAATATGTAATATGTACGCATGTTCAATCTCTTGTCACAAAGCCAAAAGGTTAACATGTAACCACTTCAATTATCTAATGGAATGCAAACCCAGAATTTACAATCAAAAAGAAGATTTATAGTTTTCTTTCCATTACAGGAATTGACAAGGATTTATATTTATTACATACGAAACTCTCTAATTCAACTTAGGGTGCCCCAAACGTCACAATTCTTAGGTCGCATTACACAACCACCATAACTAAACTCCCAACAAGTCAAAGCATACTTCTTGGCCGTTGCAACCACACTTCGCTTCGTTCCATAATCAACACTCTCGGTTTCTGAAAGAGAAAAGTCACAATAAGGGATATAGTTGATACAAGTTTACCTTCACTTCTCTTCTCACTTCTCAACCTTCTCGTAAATCAGTGCCAAGTAAATCAACGCTTCTCCTTGTATCTCCCCAACTAAAATGCTGAAACTCACGTATATGAAAGTATTCTGCGTATTCGTGAATGCCCCTCCTCAAATCGAGTTTCATCGGTTGAAAATGATGGTTGACTGGGCTGCCGTGCACTGTCTGCAAAGAAAAGAAAATTAACTAGTCTCCTTCATATCTATTTCCATAGTTTCAGCTTAACCTTTATTATTTTAATTCTAGCGACATACTCTGATTGTGAGCACAAAACAACTGAAACCAACTACTCCATATTTTCGTAAACTCACGAAATAAACGAAGTGTATCTTCTAAGAATGAAACGAATGTAAGTCAAACAAACCTCATCGGTCTTGGTTATAATTTCGATAAACGTCTTCTCGACTTCCTTCAGGAATTCTGGATTACTTTTCATCATTTGTCGGAGAAAATCGGGATAAGTGATACTTGGACCCTGGAAGAACAGGGACAGTAATTAGGATAATTAGGAGTGCCCGGTGTCCATAAGTCTTACAGTCACATTAGCATAGTAATATATATTCAATTACTGTACTACTATACTACATAAATACAAGCTTTCTTTCCAGTTACTACAGCGAAGCACATAGTGATAGTGATATGATCTTACAGTATTCACATTCACGCTACTACAGAATAATACTTGAGGCTTGCCCCTTTAAATTTACCTGTAGTAAGCTAATAAGACATTGTCTATTGTCCTTTCAAAGTTACTGTAGTACATTACTAATATAACCTCTTAATTACGGTATTGGAATACTATAACCCACCACATTGAGTGCTTCTCCCTTCCCATCCGTCACAATATCCAGAGCATCGGCCATGGCCCTCAACCTTGCAGTCTTTTTGCAGTCCGAATCACACGGGAGACTAAAACATAAAAGTTATAACCAAATCGTTACCATATATAATGTTTGTATTATTACGACGCTGTTTGCTTATGTTTCAATAAACTTTTATCTATTTGTAACATACTGGCAATTTCAATTTTCGTGCCAAATCTGGTCTGGTGTCAAAATATCACAAAAGGCAAATCGGCGTTAGTTTAAAGGGAATGTCAAGCCGGTTTTGCATGTTGGGCTCAAAAAAAAGCTTGCGTTTTGAAGGTAAGGAAAGTGAAAATAAAAATAAACAAAAACTTTCATGTAAGAAGAAAAACAATTTCAAACCCCTCCAAAAAACTCCTTCAGTATGGGATTCTAGTCGTGCGGACAGAGCTAAGCCAAATCTCTGTCCACGGGACGGCTTGAATTACCGGCTCGCCGCAACGCGCCCGTTTGCTTGCGTTGCGGTGTGTTTTGTTCACGTTTATGACAAAAATCTCAAATATTCTGGCGCCATTTTTATGGGTTACTGTATTGGGCGCCTTTTGAGATTTACTTAGTCTGCGCCTGGAGATGCCTTTCTGCGCAGAATCCCCCTTGACATGTCCTTTAAAGTACCCTCCCAACCCAACCCACGGCAACCAAAAAAAGGGAAAAAATCAATATTCACCTTCTCAATCGATCCATACTTGCACTTCTCCTCAGTATTCTAATTGTCCCTCCACTTTCTCCATTCCTTTCCGACTCTTCTTCTTCACGGAGCGCACGGATGCGGAGCACATTCTTGGCCACCTGGAAGCAACGACAAAGCCAATGACAAGATGGATCTCTAAGGTATCTAAGGTAAGGTCTAAGGTAGCTAGTCGCAAACCAATACGGTATCCCACTATTGTCACTAAGATATATTCTTCCCAAGTCCCCAATACTCCTAGCGGTTACAGTGGATACCACAAGTTGACAATACACAACACAATCAGAAGCGAAATACACAAGGCGGCAGTCGCCGGCACTATGCAACCTACATTCACACGTGTAAGATAGAGTTCACATGCGCACAACATATATATGAATTAACAAATTCGACCACACTCAATCATAAGAAAAAAAAACCAACCTCCGCACATCTACTTGTCTCCGTCCTCTTTCCGCATTCACAGTGGACGATGAGGGGCGCTTTGCATTCCGTTTCCGGACACGGAGACTTTCCGTGACACGGAAGCTGACACGGGTGTTCGCAGGAGGAACGCGGCTCCGGACACGGGCGCGTACACTAAATTTAAAATGATTCGCTACAATACTCGGTAGTCGGTACATTTATCTATTGTAATGCCTACTAGGGAAGGCTCTATGACATCTAAAAATCGTTCTAAAAATCCAATCACAGCTCAAGCCCCAAAATAGCACAACAGACGAGCTAGACAAAAAAAACACCTACGGTTGCTTCCGGTGAGGTTTGTACTCTTCAGTGGTGGTAGACAACAACATAGAAGTGCCTATGCGAGGCTATGTTGTTACACGCCTACGATTTGTTACCGCCGAGGCCAGGCACTGCTACTAATCGACCGAAAAAACTAAGAAATCACCTTTTGTCCCTCCTCTTCACACTCTCCTCGATGACATCTCTTATCACATTTGTGTACTCCGCAACTCAATTCCTTTCCACAAGGACGACCACAAGAGACTTGGTTCAAGTGACAGGGTATGTTCTTTCGTAACTGGAACAAACAACAGATTATCAATCACATCTCGTTTAAAGCGAAATGCTAGCCCCTTTGGAAAATTTGCATATGATAAGCAAATCCTATGTATCCTGTGCTAATTTTGTACGATCGTCTACGGCAATCGTACAAAATTAGCATAGGATACACAAGATTTGCTTATCATATGCAAATTTTCCAAAGGGGCTAGCATTTCGCTTTAAAGGCCAGTTCTTTCGGCTTCAGAAATAAACCGGACCCCGGTGCACCGTTTCTGCGGATGTGCGGATTCGGTTGATATAACCCGGTACTTATTACCTTTTATCATTTATCTCGATAAGAGAATAGAAATTCCCAGACACATAACATTGGAACAACAGTTCTTATGGCCTCAACTTCGAGGGTTATAAATAGATGTGCAAAACAGCTAATATATTCTACAAGTATGGCGAAATTTGAGGTTAACAACTAAACGAAAGCTCATAATCTTAAACAAATCAGATAAACTGTACAGTTCTAGTTTTCGACAAGACAGTCTACTTAAATATACAACAGAAAGAACGTAAAACATAAAAATACCTCGTGTCCGCCAAAACACATCTTGGAAGTCAAAAAGGTACACGGCGGGCATGTTTCTTCACCGTGGCAATTGTGCATTACTGGATGGCTGCACGAATGTTCCCTAAACGATGTTATGTTTATGTTAAAGCGAAATATAAATATATCTCGTTGCGTATCTATGCTAATTTACTCGAATTCGGCTCGATTTTTTATGCTATTTATATTCATTTGCATAAGCTGCAAAAGAATGCTGGTGTACTCGACGCGTTTCAAAAACCGGCCGGTATTTCGCCCTAATATATTTAATTGTTAAAGTTAAGTTCCACATTGCTGCCAAATTCTTTATTACGATAACGAAGCACAATTTACTACTCTAAACAGGCGTTGAGTTAAGCCGAAGCTAGAAGCAGGACTTCAGCCCTTCAACCAAACGATCTCAAAAATTAAAGTCCACAAACCTTGCACACATCTGATCACATTCTGGAAGCGGAGCGCCGCATGGAATCGGAGGTTCGCGCATGGTTCGCCCACAGAGACAGAACTGCTCTTCGAAACCTGAACGTTAAATGATGACCATCTTGATATATGTATGAAATCTTTTCCGTCGAGTAATGCAATATACGAACCGCATGCAAACGTAAACTGTTCACTCTCGATGAACAGACTGAAGTAATAACTAAAGAGAGTACTGAACAGTGAACTATACATTCGCCGTACCCCAGTGACATCCCTCCTTTCACGGATCAACAATAATTTCAAAGACTGAATTCGAGATATTAGATTATTACTTACTGGCATTCAGACACCGTCCACAATTTCCCACATGGCACAACTGCTCGCATCTGTGCTGCCCGCATGACAGAGGTTTGCCGCACACCTAAAAACAAGGTTAATAGCAATGAGTGAGCTTAATAATATCTCAACAGGAACAGGTATAAACACCAGTAGGATACACCGCGACTATGCATATGCAGATACATTAGGACTAAACTAACCAATGGCCCCACAACTTACGCACACCATATTACCATTTCACCGAAAACAGCATTGAAATAAAACATAGCAGCATTGAAATGGGAAACCTACATTCATGCAAATATGATCCGTTTGTGTGCAACAAAATTCTCCACATCGATGAACTCCACAAGAACGGACTTTCTTGCAACGACGTTCACAACGGAATGGGGTGCCATCTGAACAAGGTGGAAAATATAATAAATTCGATTCTCAGAAACCGGTTCGAATATGTAATGTTTCGCAAAGGTTATGTACATGCGTGCAATCGGGGCATATTACTAAGGGCGTTCGGGATTGATTTTCCGAAAGGAAACTCGGCCAAATCATCGTTCGGGATGGACAGTTTGGAAACGTTCCAATGCTTGGAGAAAACCAAAAATACAGTATGAATTAGCTTGCGAAAAACGTTTCCCGCGCATATTTTTCAAATTTTCCATGCTAATTCATACTGTATTTTTTTTTTCTCCAAGGATTAGAACGTTTCCAAAATGTCCATCCCGAACGATGATTTGGCCGAGTTTCCTTTCGGAAAATCAATCCCGAACGCGCCCTAAATTATCATGAAAATTCGGAATAATAAATGGAACTGGAATTGAAGACTGCCTTATTTGACACGGTATTTATATTCAAATTATTTTGTCTTAATTTCACACTAATTATTAATTGAGACTTTCTATTACATTTCAAAATTATTTTATTTTATAGGTTTACAATATACCTTTCTACTATTGTTAGTTTATTAAACAACACACCCAGAACCCAGAACAATACAAATTCTCGATATAAAGGACAAAAACAAAACCTACATCGAAGTATACACCATAGTTAATGCAAACTTGCAAAACAAAAGTTCCAAAACATACTAACCCGCGCAAAATTCGAGATACTCCTGACAGGGCAGTGTTCGGCGCCCATTTCTACACTGGCACACCAACGTTGTAGTCTTTGTGCACGGTGGACACGGGCCCGTATGACACTTTTCCTTGCACTGATGTGGCTTTGCTAAACAAATAAGGTCAACTTCACTCACACTCTTGACAAAATAACGGTTTAACAAAGGAAAAGGCAAAATGTTCAATAAAAAGAAAAACAAATTCATCTCAAAAACTTACTTTCCGATCCGCACATGAGCAATTTATCACAAGTTTCGTGGCAAGTGGGAATCGGGTCCTCACAAGACGTACGTTCTTCGCCCTAAAGACGACGTTTCAATGGTGGACAAGTGCACACACAAATGAAGCAGACAATTACATAATACACAACAATTATCATTCAAAATGTGTTCCCGCTACCACCCCTCTCCCAAACTTGACAAACTTTCTGGAAAAAAATTACCACAAATGGAACATGGATAAAAAACTGTGTCCTCTTGTGACCATCCACATTATGAACACACTACTTGAAAATCAGTCTAGAACTTCCATAACTCATCAATATCATGTGATACTTATTCCTATTTACATAATGCGATGATAGAAGTCCCAAGGGATAAAAAAAATCTACCTCTAATAGGTCGTCGATGGATTCCTTCCCACATGGACAGTGTCCAATTCTTTCGGGACTACTCGGACACGGACCACATCCTCCATCCGAAAAACGGGGATGACATCTGAAGGGGAAAAGAAAAGTCATATTCAGCAAACAGATAAATAAAGATCAGAGTTCAACCATCTATGTTCAACCAAATGTAAATGCCACCGATGATCGCAATCGTTTGATGTGTGTTTACTAGTTACTGCGTGATCAGAAAGACGCCAGTGTAGCCCAACGAAGGGTTACAAACCACTTAAACTAACAATATGAAACATAGCGAACAATGAATAAAGCCGCTACCTCTGTGTACACTTGTGTTTTCCGCAAGAATAGAACCCATCGCAATGTTTTTGGCACGAAAAAGAGTCCGTCGACTCCTCACTGCCACAAGTGACCTCTTTCGTAGTTGTTCCACAGTAACATTCTAGAAAGAATATACAATTATCAGTCTACCAGGACATGAGCCTCGTCGGTACATACATACACAAGGAACAACCTACTACCCTTAAAGCGAAATACCGGCCGGTTTTTGAAACGCATCGGGAACACCATCACTCATGCGAATGAACATAAATTAGAATAAAAAATCGAGCTAAATTCGAGAAAATTAGCATAAATACGTAAGAATTCAGTAGTCCACGATGAGTTTCAAAAACGGGCCGGTATTTCGCTTTAACCCTTCGTGCGTGTATCACTACAAAGAGTTATTCACAAACAGGCTCACATTTGCATGTTTTTACTATTAGTAATAAGTAATTATTCTAAATAACACTTGTATATTCGTCTTAATCACTTACCTTTTGTAATTGCTGCTTCACACGGTTGACAGTCTCCATCATGGCATACGGCTTCACATTTGTGAACGCCACAATTTAACGTCTTCTCGCAAACATTATCGCACTAAAGAAATCAAATTGAATGTGAACTAATCAACTAATGGAAGCATGTCACCGATAAACGAAACATAAGAGACAATATTCTTATACGAAACGGATATTGTCCATAATCAAAACAGGTAACAAAACTATGACAAAATATCTAGCACCTACATGACACGAGTAAAAAAAACACAAACTAACTTTAACCGTGAGACCAGTACCACATCGAATCGCCTTCTCCACTTTACCACAATTACAACGTTTAATCAGTTGAACCTAAATACACGTTTATTTATTGTGAAATTCCGAGGTCACCATATACCGACGAATAAAACATAAGTAAATCTTGTTTGAAAACATAAGACATAAGTTTCAAAGTTGCAAATCTGCACTGAAAATAAATACTAACCGGGCATTCAGGACAGGGTCCCGGATGACAAATATCAGTGCACTTATGAACACAACCAATACCGCGTGTACCACCGCACGTATTACCACACGAGTGCGGGATTTCAGTTCTGAAGAAAACAACCGTAAATCGTTAAATATGAAATAGATAAGAAATTAATAGATTGATAGTTTTCTTGCGTACCATGTAAAATTATGTTTTCCAAAAACGACTTACTTATTAAATGCGGGATTCCTCTCCTTACCACAGAAACAAAAGTAATTATAGGGAATCTTATCATTAGTGCCGTTGCAAGCAGGACAGCGCCATCTGAACGGTAATATATTGCAATATTGCGTGCTATTAAAGCGAAATACCGGCCGGTTTTTGAAACACATCGGGTTGCGTTTCAAAAACCGGCCAGTATTTCGCTTTAACACAACAATAGCACGGGGTATAGAACAAAAGGATACACAATTTACAGATTTGCATATAATTCAGTTTAGCAATTAGCCTGTGCTTCACAAACACGTCCCATACCACTCTAACGACTAATAAAGAAACAAAAGCTCGTTAAAAAAGTCATAAAAACCGACTTTCCATCTTCTTCTCTACTTTTCCGAGCCCATTCTGTGATACAATTTCCAGAGATGTGGAACATGTGATAACATTGTTTACACGTCCAGATACCCTGAAACACACAGAAGAGTCACAAATAAATTTCACAAATTAGGAAAATATCGAATATTCACTTTTCGCGAATTCAACACTGCTACGACTTAATTACATAGAAAACCACAAGCTACGCTACAAACTACAAACCTGACGGGCGTGAATTGTGTGACAACAAATCATACACTCGTACGCGTTGTCTTCCAGTTGACGAGTGAGACGATCTGAATTAGAAAATATCACGATAGAACATGAATTCCGCTCCAGAGGGGTGTATCTCCGTTCTATACCCCGTGCTGTTTTTGTGTTAAAGCGAAATACTGGCCGGTTTTTGAAACGCAACCCGATGTGCTTCAAAAACCGGCCGGTATTTCTGTTGTTGGTATTAAACCATTTATAGCTATCTATCCGGTATTGTGGCATCAAAGATAATCACGTCCCACCCATCGCGTTTCGCACCCTCGCTACTCGCTAGTATATAATTCTGAGGCCATATTCACCCCTCAATTACCCGTCTTTTTCTCTGCGTGTCTCACATTAGAATACTATTTTCTGTTCCCAGGGAATATTTCCCCGAGGGAATAGGAGTGGTGAATATGGCCTCAGAACAGAAACATACCTTTCAGTAACTTCTCGTCATAATCCGTATCTCGTCTCTTCCTCTGGATCCGAGTCTGTTGTGGTCGTCCTCGGCCTGCACCCTCATTCTGTCCTTGTCCAACTTCTTTCCGATTACCTCTTTTAGGCGCGTTTGGGAATCTACCTCGTCCGCCACGACCTACAATAATCGTCAAATGTCACTTCCACTAAAAAGAAGCATTCTACTACACAGGATAAGAAGTGTAAAACCGTAAAAACATGAAAAATCATACAAAATCCCTCATACCTCTGGGAGGGCGTGCTTCAGTCACCGGTTGATCTCCGCCAATCAAAGGTAATTGCTGTGACATCAAAGGGGGAATACTTCCAAACTGTTGTTGGAGAATAGGCACAAGTTCAAAGGGTGGAGGTTGCTGTCCAAGAGAGGGAGGCACAAACGGTGCAGCATTCACATTAAAATGAGATTGAGGTAGGGATCCTAAAGTATATGAGTCTGAGGCCTGAGGAAGTGTACACACATGTACGATTATGAATGCAGTACAACAGACTCTTACTTACGTACACACTGCAAGTAACGGACTTATATAAACAAGTACAGTTTTCACGTACATGATAGAGCATATCACCAACATAGCACAATTCAACATAATGCTACATCAAATCAAAACTTAATCGCAACAATGTTAATGCGACTTGATTACGTGATGTGGGACATTTATGAATGTCAAACGCTCGCACAGATGCAAAGTTGCAAAGACAAAGGGCTAAAGGGCCAACCTCTGTTATTTTGCATTGAGCCCCTCCCACGCTGGGCAAATCCTCCGCGTGGTATATTCATGCCACGACCACCACGGTCAGAATTAAAGCCACCTAAAGGAAATGTAAATTATGTAAAGTCAAATTAATAACGGTTATAGAAAGGATGATCCACAAGACAGAATCAAACATCAAAATAAGGAAAATACCCAAACAAACCTCTGTTTGGTCCACCGCGTCCCGGAAACCTTTGATTATTTGGATTCTTTATTCGCACGCTTGAAACTCCCGCTGTGCTACTGGGACCTCCATTCTCCACACCTCCTAAAAAGAAAAGTTGATTAAATTGAAAAGTAATACCGAACCATTCTCACAAGAGAAAGTTGCAGTGTTCTCACGGGCGGTCAAAACGCGCACCCCTTAGGGCGCGTTCGGGATTGACCGAAAAGAAAGAAAAGAAATGTTCTGACTGTCTGGTATCTCTCACATGTTCAGCATATTTCAGTTTTGAAACATTTCTTTTCGTCCATCCCGAACGACATTTTTTAATTTCTTTTCTTTCTTTTCGCAATCCCGAACGCACCCCTTATTGTCAGCCTCATTTCTTAGTTCCAACAACGTACCGTGATCTGTAGCTGTAGCTAAGTTATTTCGTGAGGAACTGGAAGAATGTGGAGGGCCTTGGTTTCCTTGGGTGCGGTTCTCGCCTGCGTTAGGTCCTCCGCGTCCGCGTAGCCTGTAAGGACGTCGATTTCCGCCTGAAAGTTAAAAGTTTATTTTATCGATCCAACTGAATTTGAACAAGTATGAAATAAAGTTTTCCTAAAGAAATAAAATAGAGTTTAGTAGTTCTAATAGACAGTAGAAATACTAACCTCGGCCACGTCCACGTGCAACATGTTCACTAGATGAAGTGGATGTCTGCTGCTGCTGCAAATGTGATGTTGTGGCTGTAGCCACTCCGCTACTTTCTGCTGTAGACATTGTTTTAAATATCTGAAAGAAAGCAGGTTGTTGTTGTAAATGTGCAGCAATTAAAGCGTTCGCATAAGATTTGTCAAGATTCAATCATCAGGGCACATTCGAGTTGGACAAAATGCGCAAATTTCGCGAAATAATCAGCTCGAGTTGGTAGGGCGAGAGATTGTTGACAAATAAGAGGGTCCAGGAAAAAAAATATTTCCAAGACTCTGCGTCTCTCATATGAGCGGGATATTTCGCAGCGTGCTAACACTGGCTAACAGTGAACTCGAACTGATTATTTCGCGAAATTTGTGCATTTTGCCCAACTCGAATGCGCCCTCAGGTCAATACTTGCTATGCGAATACATAAGACACAAGAAAGCAATTAGGTACCCCTACTTGCCAATAGACGGCGGCTTGGAAATAAACTAAGGAAAATAGAAGATTAGGGTGGGCGAAATGTACAGAATACCGTACTTTCGATTTCGACGGGCGCAGCTGTCAAACTACACAATATAAACAAATACTGCTAAACACTAAACACTAAACTCTAAATGCTAAACAAATACATATGGTTCCAAAGGTAGTTAGTGAACAAACTAGACAATTCAGATCCCTTTAAATATCAAAGAACGCATTGAAATGTTGTGCAATAAGGAGCAATGACGATATCAGGGCAGGGAAGAGGAAAATAGCACTTAAAACGAGGAGGCACAGATTAGAGAAAGAGAATATACCACAGACAGCCGCGAACCCAGTGTGCACGTGGACTTGTGGCTATAATCCTCTCAAACATTACAGGCAGCTCAAGGTTCAAACAATTCGAATTACTGTCTACGTCTACTCAATGGTTCAATGTTTTTAATGATCGCAAGTTCGTTCTCGTGAATACAAATCTTTGTTTATAACAGGACACAATCGAGTCAGCAGCATCATTCCGAAAATGAACTATCAACTATCACAGCGTACGTTCGCAATAAAATAAATTTCACAAGTTAATCTAAATCACAGCTACGTATGATCGAATGGTGGTTACTCTGTACGAGCGGTTGGCGTTTCCAAATCACACAGCTAGATGACTTCACGCTCGTTTATCTGTGGCTTTTCAGTTCGAATCCAAAAATACACATTGGCTGGACAGACTAGTTTCTAAACATTAGTTGATAAGATTCGATCAATATCTGAACCGAAACGATTCAAAATCTGAAAAGATTTCGAGCACGACAACAATGAACCGAACGCACCATTCAAATAGATAGCACCAGCGCTCGCGCGGCCTCCTGCGCATATAAATTAGAAAAAAAAATAATTAGAAAAAATTAGAAATTAGAAATATATAAATTAAAAATAATTTTTTTATCAAAAGTGCCTGCATTGTGCATTTTTACACCCCTTCTCTGATCTCTCCACTTTTACAATGGTCTCTCGCAATTTTCGTCTCTGGACCATTTTATGTCCTGATTCCGCAAAAGTGCATAATGCTGGAAATTTTCTTTCTCGGGTAGCCAAACGCACCGGGTCCCGTTCCAGCCAGAAAACCCGATCCGCGATCCGCATCGCGGATCGGGTTTTCTAGCTGGGTCGGATACCGTGCGGCACGGTACTTGGCTACGGTAGCCGCGACGTATTTTAGAAAACACCTCAAAAATGGCAGGGCCGCACCCACACCGCCCACCCCCTAATAATGTAATAAACAATATTAACCTTACACCAAATACAGAAGGCAATTAGAAAATACATTTTATTATAACACACTGCAAAATTAGGCATACGGCAAACACGAAACACGCAATAAAACAACATGAAAATGTTATGGAAATGTAATGTAAAATAGGTTGCTACTGTAAAAAAATATGTCAGCAAATTGAGTGCAGCAATATTGTAATAAGAATAAAGACAGTACCTACACAACTATAAGGTTAACAACAATCAAACTAAGTAATGCGGTTAAACTAAACGTTGTATGAATAGCTAATGTAAATCTACAATCCAAAATAATAGCTAACATCTAACCAGATAAATAACCAACTAATAACTCTCGACCAAATTACTTAAGCTAATATTTATAGGCTGCACAAATGACGTAGTTTCCCGTCAAAAAAAAAAAAATATTTACAGAAATTGTCTTCATTAATTTCTAATTATAGGATACGTGAATAAATATTGGTAGTTCTTACAAACATTTTATGTCCAAATTACCCTCGTATCGGTACCCAAGAAATACATTTCTGAACTCTCGTGTCGCTCCCAACTGTGATTGATGTTGCATGTCGGAACTTGGAACGTGTGTCGGAATTGACATAGAAGCCATAAGTCGTGCGTTGCCACAAGTGCATCTAAATATGATACTTTACCACGATGCATGTAATATTCATGAAAACTATAATACACAGAAACTAAGACTGTGTATATAGCTCGAACTCGGGTTTCAGTGCTGATTTTTCACGACAATATCTTGCAAACGCGTAAATTAAATCCCAGCCATTTATCTTCTTTGAAGTTCATTATCGAAGTCACACATTTAGCCTTTTTGAACGTAAGGCCTCTCGCTTCTCACACAAAGGAGGTATGACTCATTACATGCCCCGTATGATTGTAGGCTTCTACGAATTATTTTAATCAAAACAAACAAAAATTCATACCAACCTAGGACATTTTCTGAAGATATCTTCTTGCAAGTTTCAAAGCTCGAAACGTGGCACGTGGCAGTAAGAGTAAGGCTATTCAGTCGCGGAACTATCCTCTCGTACGTGCGATTTCCTCCCTGAATAACCTGCTTAAAGTGAAGAAAACACTATTTGTTTGCCCATGTGTGATGCATAAAGGAAATGACCAAAAAATAAAATATTCCATTGCAAAACTTTCTTATGTTAGGTATACGCTTTTCACACACCAAAATGGCGATACAATAATACAGGCATATAGTTAATTTTGAGACGAAAGACTTTTATATGAGCATAACGTCCTAGTCCCACCCAAATAACAATGTTAACAAAGCTAACGGCTTCCAATTGACCTTTCAAAACAGTAAAGTGCAAGTCTCACCTGAATCTTGGATTGCAGGTTCATTCCCAATAATCATAAATCACAGAGCCTCACGAACGGTTGAATGCGCTAAAAATAGGCGCATAGTTGGGTTTCCATCTTCGCCAACCGCACATGCGAAAATGTCAAATGCCTATCCAATTTCAAATCATTTTACATGATATCAACTGCCTACGGCAAATCGCACGTTTGACACGGTACGGTCCTGCAGCGAAAGTGCCAAATGCCCCGAACAGGACCCGTGTTTTTGAAACAGATCCATACTAGATCCAACATCGCTGCCGGACCATGTCATTTACATAGACTCGAACATGGAAAGGCATTTGTCATTTTCGCAAGTGCTAATCGCACAAATGGAAGCACATAAGACAGTCGCCACTCGACACGCGAATAGACTCTCGTGCACACAATAATACTTTTAAACCAACAAATACTTACATTCTTACTAATTGTAAGCATCCTGTCGAAATCTTGGTGTTGATCGGAATCCAAAACGCCCACGTCGCCCACGGTCGCAGTTGCTCAAGCCTGAAAGGGATACGCATCTATAAGAGAAAATCCAGGATATAGTAAGTTCTTCTCAATAGATCACCCATAAAACTTACTTTCATCTCATTATCCTCCCTTCCAATTCTTCTTCGAAGCAGAGCAGGCACCTTCCCTTAACAAAACAAATGTGTGAATATAGGTAAAATAGAAGAGAACAATCGAAAATTTGAAAAACTCGTAGCTTTGGAAATGACACGACGTAAAAGATAATACAGGTAAGAACTTTGTACTTATAAACTATACGACTTACGCCATATATACCGATGTGTCTCCATATCGTCGCTATTCCGTAACAACCAGCCCAGCAGCCCCGTTCTACCCAGCCGAACTCCGTCGTACCGCCACGAAACCGTCGAAGCCTCTTCTTTGTTGCAGACGACTGAAATATTCTGTGTAGCAAAGAAAAGTAGTAAACCATGCAAGTATATTCGTTCATCTAAACGTACCATAAAGCGTATTCTTTCATTTCATCGTCCTTGTTCCAGGTCATCCTCGAAGCGGTACTTGTACACGGCTACCTGATGCAAACAATAATATAGAAATTCGAAGAAAACAAAGAAAAATAAGAACAAATCGAAAAGCACAGCATTCGCCAAAAAAAGATGAACTAAAAATGCAATGTGCATGCGAGGCAAACGAGCCGGGTTCCGAACCCGGAACGGGACCCGATTCGTTTTACGAGCCGGTACGTACAGTAATCCGAGCCGCCTACGCGGAACGGAACCTGGTTCGTTAGGTCCAGCCGGAACGGGACCCGGTCCGTTCGCGCACGTAGTATTCGTGTTTTTTTTCTGGCGGCGTTCGGGATTGATTTTCCGAAAGGAAACTCGGCCAAATCCTCGTTCGGGATGGACTTTTTGGAAACGTTCCAATGCTTGGAGAAAACAAAAAATACAGTATGAATTAGCATGGAAAATTTGAAAAATATGCGCGGGAAACGTTTTTCCCAAGCTAATTCATACTGTATTTTTTGTTTTCTCCAAGCATTGGAACGTTTCCAAAAAGTCCATCCCGAACGAGGATTTGGCCGAGTTTCCTTTCGGAAAATCAATCCCGAACGCGCCCTTAGGGCGCATTCGAGTTGGACATTTTCCGGAAAAGAAAAGAAAACTTTTGGTTCGAGATGGATTTCACCAGAAAAGAATGCAATTGCCACGCATACACATGCAAATGATCGATTGATTTTAGTTTCAATTACGGAAGCATTTTGCCCAACTCGAATGCGCCCTAAGGGCGCATTCGAGTTGGACAAAATGCGCAAATTCCGCGAAATAATCAGTTCGAGTTGATAGGGTGAGAGATTGTTAACAAATAAGAGGGCCCAGGAAAAAAATATTTCCAAGACTCTGCGTCTCTCATATGAGCGGGATATTTCGCAGCGCGCTAACACTGGCTAACAGTCAACTCGAACTGATTATTTCGCGGAATTTCTGCATTTTGCCCAACTCGAATGCGCCCTAATATCATGTTTTATTTTTAGTTTTGTCCAATAATTCCGAATTTATTGAATCTAATGTCTGTTACTTGCGCAATCAGCATTAACACATACTCGAATAGGAGGCGAAGATAATAAGCAGCGGCGTGACGCCATTGCAGCGTTCCTGACCCACAGGCTGTTTCAAATTCTTTCCAGTGCTGTCTTTTTTTGGCAGGAAAGTTCCCCGTGGTCTAACGTTTTGTTGCTTTCCATTTTCTCTGCGGTCGCCACTTGTCATTGCTGTTTCTAAATTTCTAGTAAGGCTTAGCGAATGGATACCCGGCTTTCCGTTAAAAACGACCTTCCTACTCTAGGTGTTTAAGTGTGAGGGGGCTGTCTTCACATAAAGTCAAATATGGATACCGTACTACCGACACTATGTTTACTCGGTTCATATTGTGTGTATGCTGTACATATAACTGTCTTTCATCTCTGATGTTTTCTTTGTTTCAAGGGTAATTTGCTGAATGCTCGATTTCTCTTCGGAAGAAAGACTTGTCGACGAATTAACTGCACAGGCAAGCTACTTGTGGAAAATTCATACCTTTCCCTTCTTTAGAATTGTTTTACCCCATTAAACGTGCGGTATTTCAGATTTTTCCGTCTGACGCAGTGTATTACGCGATCCTCATTCCCACTCTCATTCCCGCCTTCCTTCTGTTTCAGTTCGTAATCTGGTTGGGCCACGCGTTCTTCGTCAACAACTAAAAGTTGGTGATTCCGCTTGTCGGCCTGTCTTGGTCTATTGTAGCTCTTGCCGTTTATAAATACTTATTTTTATGATGAATAAATTAATTTCTTTAATATTTAGAATGGCTAATCCTGAAGGAATACCCTCGTTTCTGAAGACTTCTGTTCCCAATCTTCCAAAGGATGTGAATGACTACTTGGCAGGTCAGATCCTGTTTAATGTTACGAATTAGGGCAGAAATCCAATGCCTTAAATGGATAGTGGGATATTGTTTAGTTTTTGTGATGATCAGTCAATGGTAAGTTTCGCGCAAAGTACGTATATTTGTATTACCGCTTTATACCCACTCCCGTAACTTATTTGAGTTTTCATTATTTTAGCAGTTCTGTGGGAAAACCGCGACGATATGTCCTCGTCTGACGAGATTTACGGTGCTGTCGGTGATCATCTGCAGGTAATAACCATATCTTAAATTTTTTTACTTCAGCTTAATTTCTCTGAAATGTGTCTCTTTTGTAAGATTCTTCACGTCTTCAGTACATATAGTGCAGATGCTAGTCTATAAGCTAGCCCTAACTAGTCTAACCCTAACAAGAAGTTTAAACAAAATTTCTTCCAGGAATATGATCGCAAAATGTGTGATGAAGCTGTTCGCAAGATTTGCTCCCAGTTGATGAAGATGCTGCATGGAGAGTGAGTTTTTTATTTATTAAATTTTTAAATTTTAAATTTGTTTTACGCTTCAAGAGCGTGCACCTTTATTCAAGGGAGTTTAAAGTTCAATTTCAAGGTTAGCTTATGACATGTTCCGCAGAGGTCGAGAGGTCCTGAGCAGTAGGCGACGAGTTCCAGATGACAAATTGCTCGACGTCTTCGGGCTAGGGCCTGGAGGGATCGCCCATGATTCCCTCGCCTGGTGGTGGTTTCAAAGGTGTCACGGGCCGGAATCGAACTCGGGTCGATTGCGTTAGAGACGAGACGAACGCGCTGCCACTGGACCACCAGGCCCCTTATTTATATGTAGGAGGCGCATAAAGCATATAAAGCTTGAAGCTCACTGTAATATATATGTACGCAGCTAATTCATGGCATAAACTCGTTGTCGAACTGACTGACGAAACCACCATCCGAATTAGCATACTGCATAAATTTGGATGGTGGTATTGTGCTCGTAGCAATACCACCGTCGCGATTAGAATATTAGAAATGGTGAAAATCAGAAACGTATCATACATATATACAATTTTGGGAAACACAGTATAGGTCTTTTCCCGACTAGCGTATTCCCTGAGCTAATTCTGATCTGTAAGAAAATGGTTCACATGTCCGTATGCGAATGACGATTCTGAGTGGTGTCTAGGGACGGGACAACTAGGGTAACCTATAGCAAAGCAAGTAGGTCGGTTTGTGTTTACTGTTAACCTTTCTAAATGATTATTTCCAATGATTCACGTTAACATTTTTAGCAATATCCCTGTGGCCGCTCAGGATCAATCTGCAAGGAAGCTGGAGCAGACAGTTGATATGGCAGCACAACAACACAACTTCAAGGAGATGCAGTCGATCTGGAAGCTGCAGACCAGAGATACGCCGGTGGTAGGTTATGATATCAGTCTTTGTGTTTACTGGTGTTTGTTAACCAGTTGTATTTGCTCCCTACCAATTATCCTCGGATGGTTACTCTGGAGATATGTATGTTCAGTGATGGAACACGAGTGTAAATCAGATTCTTCTACATATAGATTTCACATTTTGATTTTAGCAAGTCGACAAAACTGCCTTGAAAAAGGCGGAAAACCGTGCGGCCGACAAGGCCTTGGCAAGAGAAGGACAACCAATTGTCAAGTTGGTGGTTTTATAGTAAATGAAATTTTCTCGTTGGTTCCCGAACTGATACTAGTAAACGATTTGTCTACTTCGCCCTGTCAAAAAAAAAATCATATCTTCTGGTGCGATTGCTGCATGTTCATGAAAATATTCATATACTGATATACTATGTTTTTAGGAGAAAGCGTCCAGAGGCCCAGGCGACTGCCTCGCAGGCTCCCAACAGAAAGGAAGGCGCTAATGCCGACTCTTTGGACATCAAGATGGAGTCTGTCGATATTTCCATTGGAACAAAGTGAGTTGCAATTATTTGCTTTTGTTTGTTTCCTACCTTTGTTTTGTCTACAATCAAATACTAGCGCTAGATGTTGATTTCTATGTTGTCACAGTAGTTTGAGGTTTGGGATTGGGAATGACCTATGTTTTCGCTCTGGTTGGAGTTGACTCAGTACTAGTTGTAAATAGACAACTTTTACGAACAAATTTTTATTAAAAAAATATTCTTGATAAATGTTTAGGTCTCTGATGAGCGGCGCTAACCTAGCGATGACTTTCGGACGTAAATACGGTCTGGTTGGAAGAAACGGAATCGGAAAAACTACCCTTCTCAAGATGATTTCCTGGTGGGTCGGAGTACTACTCGAGACTCTGTTCGTCGGTGATGATGATGCTTGCTCTATTGTTGTGCATACCGTTTGGATGTTTTCCACGAAATTAAATGACTTATTACTGAAAGACGTAAAGTCAAGCAGCTTTATATTAATTTATACTTGAGATCATATTATTTAGTGGTGCATTACGCATTCCGCCAAACATTCGTATGCTTTCTGTGGAACAGGAAGTCGATGGAGATGACACACCTGTACTCGGTAATTATGTTTAATTATATTTCGTTTATTGAGGTTGGTGGATTATGAATCGGCATATGATCTTACAAATCATTAATTGTGGGATTGGGATCTTAACTTAGATCTTGGTGATTTTCACATTTCGTTTACCCCGGCTTCATTTGTTTAATTGCAGAGGCTGTTTTGTCCTCGGATGTAAAGCGTATGGAAATGCTTCAGAGGGAAAAGGAACTGCAGGAGCGATTGAATAAGTGCGCAACATTTTATAGCATTTTTTGTATGGTCAAGTTTTCTTCGTAGCAAGTCAGCAAGTCTACTAGGTTGAGGCATTTTTGCCTTGTTGCGTTGATTGTTATTTTATTTTATTTACAGTCCCAAGACTTCGGACAGCACGAAACACAAGTTGAATGAGGAGCTAACAAAGTTGTATGCTGATATGGAGGTTTGTTTTTTATTTATTTTTTTAAGTTGTTGGATATTTCAGCGCAATCTGTGCTATTCCCTTTAACATAGTTTGGGTTAACATTGTATTTGAATATAGTAGGTGGACTAGAAGTACGAAGTACAGCGTAGGCGTAGCAACAACTTATAGCTTGTTGACGAAGTCTCCTTGATTATTTATTTACTATTTACGCATTAATTTCCTTCAGGCGAGTGGAATTGACAAGGCTCCCGCCCGTGCTGCAGTCATTCTGTCCGGTCTCGGTTTTGACACTGACGATCAGAGGTCACCTACCAAGTGAGTACTATTTTACGGCTTTCTTACGATAGCACACGTTTATTTCCTAAAAAGCTGTCCGCATGAACCAATGGAATAATAGGAAAGTAGGAGAAACGCACAGAGACTAGGAAAGCATTTTCTTCTTTTGTTGTTTCAAATGTTAGCCTTCGTTTTCGTTATCTTATTATATAAAGTTGGGAGCTTTGTTTGTTTGTTTGTTTGTTTGTTTGATTGATTGATTGTCTGTTTGGATGATGTGCGTTACGCTCAGGAAGTAGGATTGGTTCAGTAGTTCATGTTCCCATGCACTGAGCCATCTCACATCCCGAGCGCCCCTCTCACAAAAGTCCAAAAAAGGCTGCATATACGGAATGTGTGTGGTATATCGTTCGGGCGCGTCCGCGGCGCTCAAAGTACTTCGATTAAAATACAAGGAACATGCAAATCTAGAGCAACAAAAGAAGCAATAAAGCGAGGATTTTAGCATACGCTAATTTTTTGAATCACTTTTGAATCCACGTTTCACGTATGTATGAAATAAAAATGTTCTAGAAGGTCGCCTCAGGCGGCGCAGCCGTCTGGTTCTATATATTACGTGATATTGATGATCTGTACATCTAGGAAGTTCTCTGGTGGTTGGCGTATGCGTGTGGCCCTTGCCAGAGCCCTGTTTGTCAAACCAGACCTCCTACTCCTCGACGAACCTACTAACATGCTGGACATGCGAGCGGTTTATTGGTTGGAAAACCATCTCCAGGTAAATTAGCCTAATTAGCAATGCGAAACAAAAACGCGTTCTTATTGCCTTGCTTTATTGTCCGATTTCTTATATTTATTGTGAAACATTGTGGTTTGGTTAAGACTACGGGAATAGAATTTCGGATCTCAAATGAACCATTTCTATCCAAACAAATTTCAGCATTCAACTTTATTTTAGATAACTATCATGCATTGTTTTCTGAATATTAGAGAAGCTTACTTGTGTGTTTCTTTTATATCTTATTTTTTTTGTGTTTAGAATTGGGAAGGTACAATCCTCACAGTTTCTCACGACCGTAAATTCCTGAACGAGATCTGCACGGATATTATTCATTTGCACTCCAAGAGATTGGATGCGTACAAGGGAAATTACGACAGTTATGAGAAGGTTGGTTTCAAGGATTAAATCTAGGGTAGGATTTCCCTTTAGGATTGTAGAGTGGAATTTTTATCTCTCAATTTAAGAGCAAAGGCACTAAAGGCTAAAAGGTTTACAAAAAATGACTATTGGGCTTATATGCGCCTGACTATTGGGCTTATATGTGTTATATGGACGCATTGTGGGACGAAAAAAATGACTATTGGGCTTATATGTATGTGCCTTTATGTGGACGCATTGTGCACCTGTGCAATTGCAACAAAAATTTTGCATTTCAAGTCAGTAGTAAGCGTTGTGTGTGAATCTTTGCTTGTTCACTGCTTCTGTGCTTGAAGAACAAACACTGTCATTCACTGTTTCACCCTTTTCAGACAATGCGTGAGAAATTGACGCAACAGCAACGCGAATACGATGCCCAGCAGCTGCTTCGATCACATACACAGGTACTATTGGGCGAATTTTATTATTTTTCGCTGTAGTGATCCGTCATGCTTCGATAGTCAGGGTCAGGGATCTGGGAATATTTGCACAAAGTGGGCAAAACAGAATATTGCATTGTTGAAATAGATAGATGTTTATACTAGATTCGGCATTTTTATTCGAAATCCAACACACGCAACGATCTCGTTCTGCTTTTTTGATCATTACCATCCAATAATATTTTCGAGTAGAGTAGAGCATAAAGTCCCCTAGTTTATTATTGAGCAATTGAGCACTTGCTGAGTGTTGGTAGGTCTGAATAATAGTACCCTACATGGCACCCAGAGGTCCCTTCACTTTGAATTTGAATCCATTATTTATACAATTTACATATTCTATTTCCTCAGGAATTCATCGACAAGTTCCGTTACAATGCGAAACGTGCGGCGATGGTCCAGTCGAGAATCAAGATGTTGGAGAGATTGTCAGTTTCATCTTATTGTTCAACTAGCAAATCGTTTGTAAAACTTAGTAGTAATGCAGTAGACAACTACTGTGTTTTGTTTGACAGGCACAGAGCCATACAATTTGCATATAATGAGAAACCAGATGTCTTGTGCACGCTTCTTTCACAACACAAACCAAACCAATATCGCTTAAACTTTCGTATTTATACTTTTTTGCTTGCATTTATAAAACACTATTTTTTATCATGTACATGCTGCAATATTGGGCCTAGCCTTTCTGTTCTTTCCATATTCACTTCCCTTTGCAGACCCGTCCTCCAGCCTGTTATCCAGGAGTCGGCTGTCCACTTCCAGTTCCCCGAGTGCGAGGAGTTGAGTAATCCCGTCCTCATGCTCGACGACGTCTGCTTCAGGTTTGCAATCTTCTTTTTTTATAAGGTCTTTGCGATGTTTGCGTGAAAGTTGACGTAATACTTAATAGTAAGGGTAGATCTTCGAGCATTTACGACTCCCGGAATAAACATCAAAGACACAGATGTAAATTGTCTTTATTGCCAACGTTTCGTCATTACGACATCATCAGGGCGGATTGATTACCTACAAACAAGGACATACATACATCACACTGGAATACAAGACAAAACATGACAAAATCGAATACATGACACAGAATTCACAGAAACACATAATAACTGAACACAAATTGAGAGAGTGCAAATAACTACTTCCTCCGCAAAAACCTTAGAAACAATACAAGGGTTGATCAGACTACAACATACAAATTGTGAACTGCAAATGGATGACACAGGAATTAGTGCGAGATACACGTGATAAACGAGAGAGCACAGACTAGACGACATATGTGTTTAATTAGGCAACGAGAGCGTAATAGGGGTAAGGGAAATTTGCTTAGTACTAGAGTTACAACATAATTCATATTTGCGATTGAGAGAAGGTTTATCATCACGAATGAACACGGCTTCACTGATAAGCAGTCTACGGTAACTAGGCTGACGATCAAGAATAGAAACAGTAATTGAAAGATCACATGAGGTAATACTTAATACTACTGTTCGCCAGTTAGATTGGAAGCCACCGTGTTTTCACGTTTTGTAAGTATGTCGCAGCATCCAAAGACCGTACTTTTTACGTATACCCATCGTTGTATTAGTTAACCATTAGATAGTAGTATTTGTACTGTAGTTCTCAAATAATTTACGTATTTACACACAAAATTGTGATAGTTACGGTAGTTGGAGACAGTTTGCCATGGAGTCGTAGTATGAATTTATGAATTGTTTTCATTTCAGGTACAACCCGGAAAGCCCGTTCCTTTTCAACAAACTCAACCTCGGTACACATGCTGGATCACGAATTTGTATCGTGAGTTTCTTATTGTCAGTGATTGGTGGTAGGGAAGACGTTTTGGAGATCAGATAAGAGGACTAGAGAACTCACAAGAACGATTCAGAACCTTTTACTAGTGTTTTATGATTGATGTGTGCCATAGTGGGGAACATTGTTTTTCATTTGAAGAAAAAAAAATCAATAGACCTATATCTAATATATAGACTATAAAATAGTAAAAATTTAAAAAATTGTTTTACGCTTCAAGAGCGTGCACCTTTATTAAAGTACAAAGGTAGAGATTCAATGTTTGCTTATGACATGTTCCGCAGAGGTAATGAGCAGTAGGCGATGAGTTCCAGATGACAAATTGCTCGACGTAGTAAACAATTGACGTAGTAAATAATTGCGTTGATGTTGTTCAGGTGGGAGAAAACGGCGCGGGTAAGACCACTCTCCTCAAAGTGCTTCTGGGACACTTGGAGCCGACCCTTGGATTGAGACACACCAATAGGTTAGTTAATCTTACTTATCCGTTTTGGCGGTTGATTCGTTGATTACTAGTTTTCGGGATGTTATAATTTGTTCATTACTGTTATTGGATAGCAGTCCGTAATCTACCCCTATGTATCTGATGATGAGTTGTAATAGTAAGTAAGTACATCTCACAGATTACTGGATCACAAATATTAACACGTTGAGCTATAGGCTACTTTCTTCCATTGTTCTAGTTATGGTTTTTCGTATTGCATTATAAGTTATAAATCCTAGACAATCGTATGCTCTGAGTTAGTCTCAAGTTTGAGGTTAGATACTAGTGGCGTTGTTTCCCGGTTTGTGTATGTCCCATGCTAGATGCTAGTGGTAGTTTAGTACCTCCTTCGGCTTATAATGTGTCTCCATTTGCAGACGTCTGCGTATCGGATACTTCACTCAACATCACGTGGATCAGCTGGAAATGGACCAGAATCCTCTGGAAGTCTTGGCCACTAATCATCCAGGTAGAACTTCTTTATTAACGGAATTGCGGAAGAAAACGAGAGCGAACGGCAAAATCCACTCAGGATAGCTATTCTGAATGAAAATGATTTTGGCACAGAAAAATGGCACAGACAATACCCATTTCTACCGTGTGAATTAGCTTATGAAATTTGCGTTTAAGTTTCGAAATATAATTAAAACACTGTTACATTAAAACATTAAAACATAAAGAAAATACTGTCATTGTTTAGTCGTGTGCAATAGGGTTTTTTTTGCATTGTTTTCGTTACCGATATATTTCCTACCTTGCAGGAAAAAATCTGGAAGATTACCGTGGGGCACTCGGTCGTTTTGGAATCTCAGGTATGTTGTATTGTCCTATTTTTCATGATTTTAAATTGAAGAGAAAAAAACCTCTTGTAGGCACTTTAAATGGTTGGACCACATATTAGTGTGCAGCTTAAATAATGTCCATTACATTGATTATTGTCCCCTATTCAGGTGACACCGCCCTCCAGGCCGTGTACACACTTTCCGGAGGTCAGAAGTCTCGTCTCGCTTTTGCGAACATCGCGATGGCAAACCCGAACTACCTCGTACTCGACGAGCCGACCAATCACTTGGACGTCGAGACAGTCGAAGCGCTTGGAAACGCACTGAACAAGTTCAACGGAGGAGTGGTCCTCGTTTCTCACGACGAACAACTCATCTCTACGGTGTGCAAGGAACTCTGGGTGGGTAGAATTGAACTTTGAATTTTTAATTAGACATTTGGTCATTTCTTCATACTGTATGGACGTATGTACATTCTGCTCAGGAATATGGTAAGAGATAGTTATGTCGTTTCAAACAGAAACTCGTGAAAGGCGATTGAGATCAATTTTTTTATTTGGACTATGTGAAGTCCAATGTTTCTGGCTTTGGATAATTAAAGTAGAACATAAATTATAAGTTATACTTCTGTAAGCGTAATCAATATAACTAAATTATATGAGTTACCTATTGAAGAAAAAAACAGTTTAAAAGTAAATAAAATGGTAATAAGCGAAATAGGAAAATATAATATGGGAGGGTCGCCTTTTCGAAGATTTAGCCACCGTGGAGGGGCCATCGTCAGTATGATGCCCCCGTGGTACTAATTGTTTGTTTGGAATCCGGAATGGATTGAAAACGTATTAGACGTGTATTATCTGGATGTTTATTATTTTAGTGTTTGTATTTCAGGTAGTCAAGGACCGTATGGTTGTCAACCTCGAGGGCGGTCTGGAAGAATACCGTAAACAGGTTCACAAACAGTTGGCTGCTGCAGGATTCTAGGGGCTTGGGCTATGATACTGTGATTGTATACAGTCCATCATTGTTAACGTCTATGTTTTAGTTGCTTCTATCTTTTACTAACGGCTGGTCAGAATTGTTCTGTTTGTTGTTTTATCTGGTTGTTGGTTTCTTTATGGTTATTTAATAAATTAATTTTTTTACAACCTCTATAATCGCACACATATTGTTTTGCCATGTAAGATGAAAAGAGTGTTAAGCATTTAATACTCTTTATTATAATACAGAAAGGTAAAATATACAAGCAGATAAATTCTAGAAAATAATTTTGTATAAAGCATACTGCATAAACATGATTTCATAAAAATATGCACACAAATGTGACCAAAGCTCTAAATCACCAAAACCGGCCCGAACTTATATAATAATAATCTCTAATATTTGCTACCAAGCTTAATATTAATAATCTCTAAAATAAAAGAAAGGCACAATGAGTAATATTTGATCCCAGAAAAAAAGTTTGCTTATGTAAAAAAAAAGAGTTAGACCATGGCACTCCTTGGGGAGAAAGTACTGCCGATCGGGCCACTACAGTATACAAATTAGAGTAAAACACAATTAAATTAATAAACTATCTCAATGCATAGTAAAAATATGTATTACTCATTTTCTCTGCTAAGCTTCATGCTATTACACCGTAATATAAAGATATATAAAGTGAAACTATTAACAAGTAAAACATCGATCTACGATACCTAAAGCCTAGGTAAATAAAATAACTATGAAGTCTCATAAGCAGAATGCCATCAAATCAACGAGGTACTTAACGATAATTAAATTAGTGTCATGGTGCTAATTGCATAAGTGCTATTACTGTAAGTCCAACACCTACTATTCCATAAATAAATTACCTATACGTAAGTCAAACCAATTACTGTGAAAAATAAATAATTAGGAAAAGAAAAACAGACTAGAACGTGTAGTCCTTCTTCTTTCGTTTGGGGCAAGCCGAGGTGTCGTGGCCGAATTCTGAAAAGAATAAGATAGCTAAATACTAATAAACTAATAACCCGATGCTGGATCTTTCTAACAAATATACTACCGGATCTACAGTAAATGGACAAAGCAAGCATGTCACCCTAGTAGCTATCTAAAATCACAATACGCATCTAAAATAGGAGTAATTTATCAGGGCCCCCAATATATCAAAACGCAAGCACTACTTTGGGTGACGACAATAAGACAAAAAAGAAGCGCCATTTAGCAAAAAAATACGAAGACAATGAGCGACATATAAAAAAATATAAAAGTTAATAGAAGAGAAATCAAAATGATATCATGCAGGTTTCTCATTTTTATACCGTTCTCCTAAGCAGCGAAAGTGGATCACGCATAATTGATGAAAGGCCAGTAGTGTGGACTGGAAAATTGACGAACAAAATACCAATTTATTGTTCGACATTATAACCTAAAGACTAGATCCCAGTTTATATCGCCGCGCAAAAAGTTCGCTCCAAAAGTGCACGATTCCGCTTGGCGCACTTTTTGAAGGCGCGGTTGGTACGCCAACGGAAACTGCACACGTTTCGCGCACTCTAAAGGGGGTTGCCGGCAATCACATTCTAAACCAATAACACTGTTTTTTTCTCATTTTATTATTATTATATCTGGCAGGTACTCGAGCATAAATGCTCCCCCCCCCTCACCCTCTCGCCCTCTTTTCCCGCTACTCACCTTCACAATGGTCACAGTACTCTCTCGGTGTTGGTTTCTTCTTCTTGCCCTCTGCGTCTCTACCCGCCGCATGTGTGTGCTCCTGATATTCAGCCAATTCCGACTGTTGAGTGGGACAGTCTTCTGTGTCGTGCACGTCAAATGTCTGCAATTGTCTTGTATTACCTTAGCTTCCCTTACCGAACCAGAGATAAGACAGACTAGTGACATAGACAAATTGCGTGTGCTCCACGCTTGACACGAGTCAATACGATCATCTGGTGCGTTCTCGCACGTAAACAACATAAAGCATCGGCGTACCAGCGTAGAAATTGTAATGATTAAACATTAATTTTGAAATCACAACCGCTCACCTCACAAATATCACAGAACAATCTCGGAGGGCGTTTCGACGAATTGGCGATGTTTGGTATACTCAGATCCAGATCATCGAGCGCACTAAAATTGGGGTAGTTTGAATGTGAGACATTTTGAAATTGTGGCCTAATCAGTGGCCCTACATAGTTATACTTAACAGTTAGATCCATGATCCAGAATCATAGCCATAACTACAAGCTAGCGCTACGGTAGCACTGGTTCGGTAAATGGAGTCATAACAACCAACTGAAAGTTACGCTAGAAAAGGTGGGGCATAACAACAAACAACCAGTTACGGTAGGCCTGCACGGCGTAGTTAGTGGGATACTGTAGCCCTCAACTCACGTCGTGATTGGTAGTGCCTTGAGTGCGTCAATTTCCTTCATTAATTGTCCCTCTTTCTTCACTTTGTCCGCAATTATCGAGTGCAAAAAGTCGACCTGAATTAGGAAAACTTTTATAGATGTATTTTATTTGAGGCTACTAATAAAGGGAATTCAATACAAAAGTTAACTTCTCCATCAAACGCAGAAGTAAATCATAAATTATATGTACAAGATATAGTCATGGAATTTCTCGATCTCTAGCCCCTCCTTCTCTCTCTCTCCTACGTCCTTCTCCCTCTTCCTCTCTCTCTCTCTTCCTCTCTCTCTCTCTCTCTCTCTCTCCCTCTCTCTCTCTCTCTCCCTCCCTCTCTCTCTCTCCCTCTCCTTCTCACCTCCTGTTTCAACGCCACGTTCTCCTCTGTCGACGTCTTCTTCTCAGCCATTTCACATCGCATCGTCAATTCCTCAATTTTGTCCACAAATCTCATCTCCTTCTTTCTCCACTCCTCCTCCAGCTCACCGAGAAGTTCACTGGATATTAGAATTCAAAAATATTTAAAGGATTAAGTTAGTGCTGTACATAAGTTGGATGATTTGGAATAAATAAGTTGACTACCTGTGAGAGAGCGTAAGTATCACACTTGGCAGATCGGGCGTATGCCGTGCTTCAGCCTAGTATGGCAGTAAACAAAACAACAAATCAATAAAACATCTCACATCTTCTGCTTGGCCTCCTTCTCTAGCGTCGCTGTCTTTGAAGCACCCGTGCGGAGAAGTTCCAACTAGAAAACACAAACAAACATTACACAATTAGAACAATCTTTGTCGCAAAACCACGTAACAAATCAGGAAAAAGGGTCAGTTTCGGAATTCCGCTGTGATTAAGTAGTAAGTAGCGAGGCTTTACTTGGTCCTTATATGAATTATCTCCCGAAGTAAAGAAATATGATTAAACAGTAAAGTATGGAACCTCTTTCTCTAAACAGTCCACCTTCTGCTCCAGTTCCGTCTTCTCTGCATTCAATGTCTTCACATTGTTCATCGCCTCTCCAAACTCGAACGACATTTGTGCACTGGTAGCGCCCGACTGCCGAACATTCGACAATTCAGCATTTGCACTGAAAAAGGAGATTAAATTGTAAAAACGGTATAACATCCGGTTTCAGAAACGTATGCTGGAAACTGCACACCTTATTCTATGCAAATGACATTAGAAAATCGCTCACAAAAGCTCACAATCTGCATACAATACATCGAAATTCAGTTCCCCAAACATATGCTTCACAAACCGCCTAAAACACCACGGAAAATATTTTACTCGGTTTAACCTTGGCCAGATGTGCAGCGTGTAGAGGAAATCGGACCCTATTTACATCATCAATGAAACATTTGGAGTTACGAACCCGAAGTTATGAAGCGCGAACCCGAAAGTATCCGAAACCGAAGACCAACAAGACCCAAAAGAACAAAGAGAACACATAAAATCTAACCTCGCCAATTGCTCTTCGAGCGCCTTCCGCTCCGCTTCCGCTCTCTTCGCATTCTACAAAAGATTAAATATAACCATCACAAATATAGTAAATTCTGAACTTCCGGTGATGAAACAAAGCTATTTGTAGGTCAAAATATGGACTGGTCCCCCGGAGGTCATTACAAAACTGCATAATTACGATACTTATTTCTAATTCACCAGAACTATGGGGCGTAAGCTTATGAGGAGAACGCAGCTTTGCGGTCTCACAGAAAAACGCAAAAATGGCCCAGGCCCGTCAATAATATCCCTAACAAGCAAACAATTGCTCAAACAACAGAAGGAGTGAATAAATTACAACTGATCACCTCCTCTAACCGACTGAGTGTCTTTTCCCTCTCCGACAATTGCCCACTGACTGACTGTAATTCTTCTTGTAAAGCGCTTAGCGATGAGTTCACAGAATCGGCTCTAAATCGAACACAATTAATCTTTGAACATTGAAAAGTATTTTGGCAACTCGCCAATTTGCTGAACACCGAGACCAAGATACGATTCCCATTATCATAAGCCTCCTCCACAAATCCATTGCATAAGAAATTAAAGCGAAATACCGGCTGGTTTTGAAACGTACCGAAAACACCAGCTTTCTTATGCGGCATATGCAAACGAACATAAATTAGAATAACAAATCGAGCTAAATTCGAGTAAATTAGCATAAATACGCAAGAATTCAGTTGTGCACGATACGTTTCAAAAACCGGCCGGTATTTCGCTTTAATAGGAAACCATGAGTTGAGGTTAGAACGAGAAGCAGATAATAATAGGTAACATCCACTTAATGACATCAAAAAAAATAACATCCAGTTTTGGACTTATTGGATAACACACCTTGGACACCCGGACACCACTGGACGTTAAACATGTGACAATTTCAAAGATTAGGTCGAAATACGGATTATCATATCATCATTAGAATTTTTACATTGTGAACTTAGATACATTTAGTTCAGTGGTAGAATGCTCGTCTGCCACGCGGGCGGCCCGGGTTCGATTCCCGGACGGTGCACCAAATGTACTGTCACCACCGTTAGTGACAATACCTGGTGACTTGTGATGCGTATGGACTGCGTCAATAGACACCTGTTTATACAACAGATTTATTCAACACAATCAAATACACAAAACAAGTGAATAGACGCACAGTACCGCGGGATCCCAGAGAGATCAACCACACTGTGATGAAGCTGTCGACAATAGTATCGCGGGATCCCAGAGAGATCAACCACACTATGGTAGAAGTGAAGACTCGAGCAGCACCGCGAGATCCCAGAGAGATCGATCACACTGCTCAAGTTGGGCTAATCGTGCCTAATTCCTGGATCCTGGAGGGGGTTTAAGTACTGTCAAAAAGGGGGCGTGTCAGATTGGAAGTTGTTTCACACCCCTGCGTTTACCTAATTTACATACTGCTTATTATAATGTCTATATCTATCTTAACTCCTCATGTTACCCAATGCCTAACGAACTGATTGGCCAGACACGGGATGCCCTTTGAGGGGAGAAAGGGATTAGTCTGGCCCTCTCATTAGATGTGGTCTCTCGCCTTTTCTAACGGCGGGTAACAAAGGGAAGCTGGAAGGTTCTTTGTACATATTACAACGGAGGAGAAAAGGAGGCAATATGGCTAAAAGTTAACTCACAAGATTATCGATCTACATATGCGAGTGGAAAGATATATAGAATATAAAGTGGATATGTGATATGTAATCTTGTGAGAAATGCTTAATTACTAATTAACAGTAATATGGGTGATCGCTAGCTAGAAGTGCGTGGTCAGCACATTTTTAATTATTAATCTTAACAAAATTTCATGCAAAAATCAAGTGGTGTCCAATGGGACACCGTCCAGGTGTCCAAGGTGTATTATCCAGTAGGCCCAGTTTTGAGGTTTCAAATGGCCAAGGCAAACTCAACATTAGTATAATAACAAAAAGGTTATTTATGCACGGACACCAGAGCATATCACCACCAAATGGTTAGTAAGCACTTGGGGGTTAGTAAATAGTTCCGAAACATAGGGTCAGGCCATGTGTTATGAGGGAGAAAGGGAAATAGTGAGCAATTGGAAGCAATTAGAAATTAGCATGATGATCATTAGCCACAACCTGAGGGAATAAACAGCAGAGTCGAGAGAGGTGGGTGACCTGAATGCTTATTCGGTTCGGGGATGCATTGCAAATCATGGCTCAACTTTCAATTCTACAGTCTTTTGAACAACACCACCTACAATTAGTTGATCGTCAAATTAGAATATCACATGCTAATTAGATCCACATGCGCATGGTTAGTGCAGGGGTCATAGGCCTCAACTACAGTAACCAATTAATTAATGACCTGTTAATTGTCCTTCACGTTCTTACAGGTGCTCAACAATAAACAACTACCTGTTTCGTTGTTCGTCTGCAACTGCCGATGCCTTCGCCAAATCTTCCACATTTAGACGAACTTCCCGAGTTAGCTAAATTCAGTTCAACTCAATTCAATACATACTCCAACCTCCAACCCAGAAAAACCAAAAGTACTTGCGCTGTCAAAAGAAGAGGAACACTCGCGGGCTTATTCCCCGAGCAATGAGACCGAAGAACTACACTTCAGGAACTACAGTAGGACATCCGCGAAGAACTATCGTATCCGATATACTTCAGAAACTACAGTATTCGCCGAAGAACTACTTTATCCGTATCAGTCACACCTCATAAACTACAGTAAGACAAACGACAAACCCTTTCACGATCGGCTAACAATGCGGCCTTTTGTTCCGTTAATTCAGCCAGCAAAGTCTCCTTTTCTGATTCACTGAAAGTTAAGCATTTGAATGAATATGAAGGAATTGCAAAGCCAAGCAAAACAAAGGAAATATCGATCAAATTCCCACGAGAGGTTCTAAACCTCATCAACGTCCTTCAGTGATAAACCTAAAGTATTTGTTATCGATTGACACCCTACCTCTGTTTTCCGAGAAATTCGAGACGCTCTCTCAAGCGCAACAAATCAGCTTCAGTTGTCGACTTTTCATCTATCCTAAAAAAAGGGATTCTCAAAATTTCAACATTTTCACCCAATACCATTAGCTACACTAAGTTTCCTTTGCAAAGTATTTGTAAATTGCATCACAATGCGAGCAAAGCATCACCTTATGACCATAGGAACGAACAACTTAAATTTTTAATTCCTTTTAAATAAAAAAAAGCACCAGAGAATACCAACCGTCTTGTAACATAACAAAGAAAACAAAAACACGCAAGGTCAAAATGTTTCAGGGTCAACATAAGTATTCTTCATTCGCGTCAAATTCGATAATACCATTTGAACATATTGCGTAAGAGTCAGATTACCCACCTCTGTTGTTCCTTGAGTTTGAGCGCTTCTTTCAGATTCTCAACTTCAGCTTCAAGTGCCTCGCGCAATGTATTTGCTTCCTTAGTTGTGGTTTCCAGTTCTCCGCTCTGCAACGATTAACTTTTATGGACATCAACTTGCTAGGTTACCCGCTACCTTGCTAGATTCTAGTATACCGACAAGGAGTACAGATTTAAATAAGAACATGATGTGATCGTGTGATGTACAACAAATGTAAGAAGCATACGGTAACCTCATTTTGACCTCCCACAATAAGACGTATGGACTTCTGATTTAGTTTGCAAGTATACCGAAAGTGTTGCCTCGAAATTAAGATAAAATCTCCAAAATGGTGCAAAATCCTTACTTTATTAAGTTGTTCTTCAAGTCGCCTCGAAACATCCTCCAGTCTCGATTGTAGAGCAGAAACCTCGGCCGTTTGAGATTCGAGTTGGGGTTTCAGGCTAAACTAGGGAAATGAAACGCAACCCAATACAAAAGGCATGTAAAGCACTGCCTCCAAATCCGTACACGATACATCGCTGGCTCCAACATATCGCCAAGACCAATCTCGGCCGATTAGAAATCAAAAATCAATAGTTCATACGCTAACCTTTCCACCTCCCTTGTCCTTTCTTCCGCAGTTTGCATCGCAGCAGTTTTCTCTTGCTCAAGGGCATCGTTAGCCTCTTTCAAAGAAACAGTCTCCACTCTCAGGGACTCGAGAGCAGCCAAGGTGCTAAAGGAAATGTCAATAAGATCTAAAGGACTTATTTACAGTAACCCTGTTGAAGTTGTATCAATATCAAAAAATCCGAATCAACCCCTCTTATACTAAAATAAACAAAGTTCTTCAGATAAGAGCCACGAGCCACCATGTAGATTCAATGCGTAAATTAAGAAGCGTGGAAACCGTGGGATCACGAAAATAAGAAAGTCAGCTAATATATGAACACTTTAAATCCAAACCTTTGCAACTGCTCGCCAATTTCTCCCTTGCTGTTGTCGAGCGTGGAAAGAGTATCCTTAGCGGTCTTCAACTCTGATTCCAGTTTTCCACATTGCGACTTTAGATTCTCAGCCTGAAATGGGACTACAGTATATCTGGAAAGACTTTCTCTCACAGCAAACACCTAACGTCTTAGGTCACTAAGGTGCGAAGAATAAGAAATCTTGGATTCAATTCAAGGTAGTTTCCTCAAATTGCTGTTGCAAAGGTTAAGCTTAACATATTTCATCACCAGTTACCTTTCATTATTCGACATTCATGTACACACTAACTGGTAGCACGCAAGTTCAGAAAAAAATGTATAACACGTTTTAAGTCCATCACAACAGACAGCACAATCAATAATCATATTAATAATTAATTACCTCTTTGATAATTTCTGCATTCTTCGTTCTTTCTTCGCCAATTGAAGCTTCGAGGGCTGCACGCTCTAAGCTCAACTCTTCACACTGCAAAAGGGCAAGCATTACTGATTACTGCATATTTCACTGAGAGCATTAGGAAACAAAATCAACAGCCGATCGATACTTTAACCAAGGTATGCGATTGAACGGTACGTTAAGAGGAACGGATGAATCTCACTGCAAGAGAAGTGTGAATGAGAATCACAAAGCTGGCAAAAAACTGTTGGAAAAACACGGCAAGGAATAAGGCCCATAATGATCACCAATGTTACCTTAGCCCCGGAGCCCTCCCTAGGCTCACGAGCGCTCTGAATCTCTTCTGATCTCTCTCTAGGCACTCTTTAGCTCCCTGGGGAGGCCAGGGAGGGCTCCCGGTGTGTTGTTGGTGAATAAGGCCTCAGAGCTATACATCCCCTAGTCGACTAGAATCCTACCTGCGTGCTCAACTCCGTACTCCTGTCCTCAAACTCTTTGAGAGTCAATTCCATTGCGGACTTTGCTTTGAGTAGTTCTTCAACCTAAAAAAGAATAACTCAAAACTATATCCAGTCCTGTAAAATAGATACGCGCCACGTAAATATATCCGTCGAAAGTATTTAAATACATATGAGACTTAAATAGGAGTCAACTTACTTGTCCGCTAAGTTCTCCTACTTTGCCTTCACTACCACCGACCGCAGTTTCCAGAGACAATTTCACACTATTCACTTCATCGAGCTAAATACCAATAAATGTGACAACTGATGATCAGTACATATAAGAGTTTGTAAAGTCCTGATAAACGTCAGGAAGACAAGAATAAAACCAATCTTTAACAAAGCTCAACACTATTATAAGGTTGAATCAGCAAGTTGGGTCTCTCCACTTGGGATGTCCGTGCAATAATACTTCAAAGGGTAGGCACGTGCCGAGCTTTCAGATTCCCTGAAAGCTCGGCACGTGCCTACCCTTTGAAGTACTATAAGGTTGAGGGAACCCTTCCGTTCCGTCCAACGTTTTTAAAGCGAAACATCGTGTACACCCGCATTCTTATGCAGCTTATGCAAATGAACATAAATTAGAATAAAAAATCGAGCAAATTTGCATAAACACGTAAGAATTCAGCTGTCCACAATGCGTTTCAAAAACCGGCCGGTATTTCGCTTTAATAGCAAAGATCTCACCTGCTTTCTCAACTCCTCCAGAGCATTGTCTTTCTCTTGGGCAGACGAAGACAATTGTTCAGCCAATAAGCGAGACTCTGCTAGCTGAACAAAAAGAAAATGTTCGGAAAATCGCGCAACTTGTTCACAAACCTCAATACATAGCTAATGCTGAAAAATAAACTTCAGTTCCAAATCATATTTCGTAAACATGTTACTCCTTACCTCCTTCGCGACCTTCATATTCTCTTCTTTTGCTGTCTTCGTCTCCTTAACGGCGAAATCTCTGGCAGCGCGCAATTCTTCATCCAATTTCTACAATAAGCCACACAATTACACAGTACTTGGCAATCTATTAATAGGACTCTCCAGCGGACCACGCCTTCTTCAGACCATCAGTCATACTGTAGCTCTTCAAAATCTAATTCACAGGAGCATATCCAAGAGACAATAATAGACAGATATACGGTAGTCCATAACCGTAGTCCATCAAGGGTTACATTACGCTTAGCTAAATTGTTCAACCCAGACCTACCTCCACCTTCTCAGCCATCTCCCTCTTATCCGCATCCAATTGTGCAATTCTCTCATTAAGTGACGACTCCACTGATCCCTTCTCTCCACTCGCTGCTTCTAACAACTTTGCTTGACGCTCTGCATCCAGTCGCGCTTCCACAACAGCAGCTGAAACACAACGGCTAAAGCGAAATACCGGACGGTTTTTGAAATACATGGAGTAGACCAGCATTCCTATGCAGACTATGCAAATGAACATAGATTAGAATAAAAAAATCGGGCTAAATTCGAGCAAATTAGCATAAATACGAAAGAATTCAGTTGTCCACGATGCGTTTCAAAAACAGGACGGTATTTCGCTTTAAAGTGGTTTGTAAACCAGGGACCCAACTTCAGTCACATTCATTCTATGCTAATTTACCCTTCATGGCATTTTCGGCACGCGAGAACAGTTCTCTAGCAATGTTTCAAAAGACATGTTCGCGAACAATTATAACCTCAACATTGGATACTGCCTTTCTTTAAAACACACATATACATCAAGTGCAGGTAAACGAAAGTAGGATACACATCTTGCAGAAGGATAAACTTATTGTTACCTTACCTGGGTTACCGTAAGCTAATGCGAAGTGTGAAGACATTCAAAACGTACCCTCCATTTTCTGAATAGTGACCCTCAAATCAGCCATCTCCTTTGCTCGGTCCTCCGCTGCTTCAGCAGCCTGTTTGCTAACAGACTGACACTGTTCTGATAGTTGAGTGACCTTTTCTGAAAATGCATAGGCACCTAATGCAGTAAAACTCCACCAACCACCAAGATATTTCATTACATCACTGAAACATAACATCGTTTCACAAAAAGTTGGCCATCTCAGCTACATTCGTCAGTAAATACGTCAGTAAACAGCGGGAAAGACAAGTTTACGAGAATAGATCCCCTACACTAGTTACCCCATTAAAAACTGACATTGCAGTGTTAAAGCGAAATACCGGCCGGTTTTTGAAACACATAGAGTACAGCAGTATTCTTGTGAAACACATCGAGTACACTATGCATTTTATGCTAATGAACATAAATTAGAATAAAAAAATCGAGCAAGTTAGCATAGATACGTAAGAACAGTTGTCCCCGATGCTTTTCAAAAACCGGCCGGTATTTCGCTTTAATAAAGATTTACATTTACCAACCTTGAGCACTCGCAATTTCCTCTCTCAACTTCGTTTCGCTACTTTCTTTCTCAGCTGAAAGCGATGCCATTCGAGCCTCAAAGTCGGCCACAGTTTGTGATTCCTTTGCGGCATTTTCTGAAAACAAGCTAGTCATTTCTCTACATAATTACAGAAACCTGACCGTAATACTTAAACTTAATCGGAAAAGTTCGTGGCCCAAAACTCTCTCTCTCCTTTTTTCCGCTTAAGATTCATATTTGAAAAGCCATATGTCTAGAGTTGGATAAGGTTAAGGACATAACGAAAAAAGGGTCTCTCTCTCTCTGACAATACTTGACAAAAACACACACTATTGGAGAATAAATGAAATATATACTTCGATTTAAATCCAAACAATACCTTTCAGTTTCTCGGTCAACTGAGCAACGGTCTCCTCCGATTTCCTTATATTTTCCTCAAGTTCGGCGAGTTTCTTCTCAGCCGACGATTTCGCATCAGCCATGGATTTCAACTCATCTGAAGATTAAAAATCGAGTGAATTTAGATAGAAGCACTAGTGGATGCTTCGAGAGAGAGGGAGAGAGAGAGAGAGAAAAATAGAAAAACAGAGAGAACACCATTGTCTGTATCTGACGCCATGTACAGTATTGGGTGAGTGTGTCAGTGTGTGAGTGAAGGGTGCGCAGCTCAAAAGAAGAGTCGTTTTGCATAAAGTGAAGCAGGAGCTCCACAGTAAATACATATTTCAGAACAGGCTGTTTTATAGGAGCGTGGATGACTAAAGCAGAAATTGATAAACTTTATTCACTTACGCGTAATAACAGTAAACAGACGAATAAATCAGCAATGGCTACCTTCCAATTTTCGGATGGAATCCCCAAACTCTTTCTCCGCCTGCTCATGTTTTGTTCCAATATCCTTGATAGCATCTTCACTGCGCTTCTGGGAAGCCGTTGCGTTCGCCAACTCTTCTGAAAGAGAAACTTACATAAAATCTTGCACACCCGTGATATCCGCATTATCTTATCTAACTCGAATATTTTACCCTCTTCACCCTCTAAGTGTGCGACAATTTGAAACAATTCGGTTGAGGGCAGGGCATAAATAGGGTCCGCATCTCAGAGATGGTACAATGGCACAATCATTGTCGGGTGGTGTTTTATACTAATTTGCATATAATGTTTAAGGATTAAGCGCTGACGGTTTTTTTTTGGGAGATGGTTCACCCTATCAGAAGGGTGATAAACAAGAGACCGAGAGATGGTCGTCCGCATTTGGGGGGGGGGGTTTTTATGATATGCTTGATGGGAATATCTAATCGCGACCAACACAAAAACAACGAATCAACCAACCCTCTGACCCTCTACAGCATCCTGGGAAACAAGGCTAAACCTAACGTCATATCTCCCAACGCACACATTTTATAATAGAATACCCATACCTGACAACTTGCTCGCTTCCTCCTTGAGCCGCTCCAATTCAGCACTTCTCTCAATCTCCGCTTTCTTATGAGAATCGTCAGCAGTTTTCAGCTTTTCGTTCAACTCATTTACGCGCTCGGTTGCAGCCTTTTCTGACTTTTCACGCTCCTCATTTAATGTTGAAAGTTGGGACTCCAGAGATGCGATTTTACCTAGAACAATAATCGATAATATAATAATACTCAAATTCCGCATATACAAGGTGCGGCAATACAAGTGTCCGTCTATTTTGCGAATGTCTGCCGGCCAAATCCGAATATTACCGTACCTTACGTAACGTGCGCAATATATCAACTAGAATTCTTTCACCAAGGCCAATTTAACATCAAAACCTTGCAAACCTGCAAGAGCTGCATTCTCTTTGGCCAACTCGAAAACCTTCGTCTCTCCACCAGCAGCGGCATTTTCGAGCGATTCAGCGCGAGCGACACTCTCGGCAAGCTGACTCTCCAACGCTGACAACTTTTCTGGAAACAAAATGTGATGATTTGCCCTTTGCTGAGACTCAATAATGCCAGTAAACCGCTATGTGGAGGAGAGTGGCTGTGAAGCACATACTGAGGCCTTATTCACCAACACGCACGGAGCCCTCTCTGGTCTCTCCAGGGAGCTAAAGAGTGCGTAGAGAGTACGGAAGCAGAAGAGATTCAGAGCCTTCGTGACCCTAGGGAGGGCTCCCTGGTAAATACGGCCCCTGGACACTTGCTAATGCTATCCCATGTATTCCCATTCTCTAACAGTAATACTCACGTACTGTTAGCATATCACCTTGCACTAACAAAAGCCACGATAGCAAGGACTTTTAATTAGTTAGTTCGCAAATTTTCACCCACCTGTCAGGCCACTATTTGTTTTCATATATTCTTCCGTTTTAGTTTTCAAATCCTTTCCTGCCTCTTCATATCTTGCCTTTTCTTGGTTCAGAGCCTGTTCCAAAGAAGCGAGTTTACCTAAACGATACACACAGTCAGGATGACAATTAGCTGAATTCACTCGCCTCTTGCACGAGCAAAGTTTCCGAAAACCTACAGTATACCCAAAACACACTGATTGATCCTCCGCAAAAAAACACCGTACAAACACACACTTTGTAAACAACTCAGCAAACAAAGCAATCTCCACATAAATACAAAACTATGACTAACCAGATAGCTCAGCGTTTTCCTTGGCGAGTTCCGAAGCCTTGTTCTCTCCACCAGCGGCTGATTTCTCCAGCGAATTGGCTTTTGCCACAGCCTCTGCGAAGGATGCCTCAACCGAATGTAGATTTCCTGCAAAAATGGAAATATTTACTATCCAAAGATACGAAGTAACGAAAAAATACTGTAACATCATAAAGTTGGGGTTCACATCCTACCTGTGAGTTCCGCGTTCTGCTTACTGAGCTCCGCTATTCTAGAATCATATTCAGCTGTCTTCTCCGTGGAGGAATTCAACGACGACTCCAAGGCCGCGATCTTTCCTAAATAAATATTTTGAAGAAAACCTCTCGAGCTAATGATCGCTCTCCTCCTACGAAAATTAACGATCGCTCTTCTCCGATGCACTACGCAGAGCCATATGATGGGAAGACTTACAAGATTTACCTCCTGAGGCCGTATTCACCAACACGCAGGGAGCCCTCCCTGGCCTCCCCAGGGAGCTAACGAGCGCGTAGCGAGTGCGTGAGCAGAAGAGATTCAGAGCGCTTGTGAGCCTAGGGAGGGCTCCCTGTGTGTTGGTGAATACGGCCTCTGATCCTGATCTTTCAACTAAAACCTGACTTGGCTAAGAATAACCCACATTTAAAAAGGCAACAAACAACAATTTATACCTTTCTGTTCCAGCATCTCTTTTTGGAACTTTCGGGCTTCAGCTTCAATCTGCTCTCTTAGTACAGTCTCATTCATTAGCTGTTCTTCGAGTGCAAAATGCTCAACACTGCCCTCCTCTTTCATCTGAATAATAACACTTAAGATAAATATCCATGAATTGAGGAATGCTGCTATAAAATATATTAAATGATTAAATCTCACTATCCTACAAACTCACACGTTCGGTAGTAGGTCTAGTAGGGTAAGCACTGTTTGAGGGTTGGAACTAAGCACCGCTAGGATTCTAACCGAAGAAGAAAAACCGACCGCTTCCATAAGTTTCTTCATATTCGACACCTCTTTCTTGTACGCAGAAGCATTTGACTTTTCTGTTGCTACAGCCGCCTCAGCTTGTTGAACTACAGCGAGAAGCTAAAAGATATACGGTTACAGTAATATAACAGTTGTACGAACATTGAAATGAATCGCGCCAAGGCGATAACTTTAAAGCGAAATACTGGCCGGTTTTTGAAACGCATCTCAAGTACATGCATTCCTATGCATTTATGCAAAGTGGGGTCTAATTTTTATTCTAATTTTTACTCATTTGCATATGCTGCATTAGAAAGCAGGTGTACGGTGTACGCAATGCGTTCCAAAACCGACCGGTATTTCGCTTTAAGTCGGCGTTTCATGGGCAGCAATTTGGCCAGGATTTAAGCAACAATCAATCTAACATCCACAAAAAAGTATCCAGACATATGTGAAACTAAAACTTACCCTGTCAACTTCAGCCTGAAGTTCTACTTCCTTCTTCTTTGCTTCTTCAACCAATTCATTCAGTGCCATGGTTTTCTGGTCGGTAGATCCGCTAAGCTATAATGAAAATGGTTCAAATAAGTGTCACAAACTTTACCGTACCTTCTTAGTTTAGCCTTTTAGAAATAATGTATTATCCTCACCGGAGGAATAATAATAATAGATAATAGGACCATTCTTAACCTAGCTCGCCTTCATGGTAAGGAATTATCTTCACCTTAAAGTAGGTAGCCTTAGAGCTAAGGCAAACGTCTACCGTAAGAGAAAGGACACTCACCACGGTAACTTGATCAGACAATTCCCTGATAGTGTGATGCATCCTCTCAGTCTCAGCGATATTCGCCTGTTTTGTCTCCTCCAATTCCTTTTTCAAAAGTTCAACAACAGGATCCACTGCCGAGTCAGTACTACTTTCTGTTTGCGCCGTACTGAGCTGAAAATGAAAAACTTTCTCAATCTAGGTACGCACAAGCGTAACCTCAGGAATCTACAAGCTTAGCTCAACAAAAATAATGTTTAAAAAAAACTAGAAATTCCGCTGAAAAGGATTAAGGATGCAAAGAAGTCTAACGATACAGGGGAAGTCGCTTAACAACGAAGCAATATCTCTTCACGAATCATACCAATTAGCAAAGCTCAATTCTACGTGTGATTCGATGTGTGACAATATGAACTCTGCAGGACCATGTCAAATGCGTTGTTCGTATGGGTTACGGTAGGCATTTGTCATATTGTCATTCATGTAAAATGACCTGAACATGGACAGGCATTTGTCATTCTCGCAAATGCGACTAGCAGACATGGGCAGGCCATTATATGTCGTAGCTCTCATACTTTGGTTCCTTGTTTCCTAACGTTTTATATGTTCCATCATATTTTACTTCACACATAGGATTGACACATAGAGTAGTGTTCGTATTGTGTCACAGTCATCTAGAGTTCAATTCCACTAACCTCGGCCAATTTCTTCTCCAGTTCTTCTATTCTGGAATCCTTCATTATCGTCTCTTCCTCCATTCGGAATGTAAGATCATCTAGCTGTTTTTCTCGTTCAATCAACTTCGATTTTAGACTCTCCGAAGGAGCTGCCTATAAAATACAGCAGTATACATCAACACTGTAGACAAGTAAATGTTAATCTCTCACTGATAATTAACAGTCATTAACTGGCCACAAACAGATATGGCGCGTGGTTTGTAGAACACATGACGGACAGTTACATTTGCATCTCGATGTTTATCTATAATCTGAATCTCTATGAATATGTTGCATCTCTATGCATTATAGGCAAATGTATGTGCGCTTTTGGGCATTCCCGGGACAGAATGGAGCACAACTCATAAAACAGATGGAAATGCAGTGTTTCAAAACCACGTGTCACACCGCTTTAATAAAAAAAACGTACCCCTTCAGTCCCCCTCGTCAATGATTTGCACATTTCCAATCGCTCGATTTCTCTTTCTTTCATCAGCTGATCCACGTGACGATCCTTTTCTTTTAATGCGTCCTAATAAGAAGTAAATGTTTACAAAACATTTCGTAAATTATAATGTAAAGGTATTCGACAAAGAAATGCACTGAAAGTACAATTCACCAATGTTTCCAGTATCGCCACGGACAATAATGCAGTTTATTGTAAGTGTGTAAGTCGGTTCTAAGCAGAACACAACAATTTTTAGACCTACAGTACTCCTCAAAACTGACCTGCAATGCCTTAATCGTCTCCTCATGTCCGCTGACTCCAGTGATAACATTTGGTCGCTAAAACAAGGTTGATTATTATAGAGATAGAGAATTACTTTATTAAAACAATCACAGTATACGCCCATCACGTACATAACCAGCCAATAATTTCAAATATACACCACAACGCCGCTAAACACACCATAGCAGAAAGGTAATTAGGTAAGAAATACTAACCACTATAGGCCGCCGGACCATTCCGAACCGTGAAGACGCCATACTCGAAGCCCCAATACTCGACATGGACTCCCTACTTCCCGCGTGCTTCTTTTGACGCAATAGTGACGTTTTTGTGTGATGCGCCTTTAATATGAAACGAAGGAGTGAAAAGGCAGGGCATTCACTTTGTTATAAATGTGATCAATAAGCTACAAACAAAAAAAGAACAATACATAACCAAATGATGGAATATCCCCAGTATCCAAAGTCAATACGAAATTCAACAATATAGGTTCAAGTTCAAAACGACAACACTGAGCGAAGATAAATGCAAACCTTCAATTTCGCTCCTTGATTTGGAGCACGCTCTGTTTTTGCTGCAGGAGCAAATAAACCATACGGCGCCTTGCATGCAAAGTATCGCTTGCCCTGAAAAGAGATAATACTTCACCCAATAAATAACGCTCTACGGTAATCATGTCACTCTGTCCCGATTTGCAAACGTACGACGCTGTTTCTGAGGAAAAGGAAGCCTAACAATAACATTATCCTACTAATTTTCTTTAATTACCCATAAAGTACAAACCTGCACTGATCCATCATTCTTGCCCACTGGTTGCTCCAACTCCACACCTGCCCATACTCCCTGTGCGAATTCGGTCTTGTCCAAAAACCGTAGTGTACCCGTCTTTCCACCCGAAACAACAACCCGATCACCGACATCAAATCTGAAAGAATATTAAACGTTTATTGATATTGATATAAAACAAGACCAAGGATCGATGGCTTAGCACAACTACACTACTACACTAGCGGGCACACAACAGGGCTTTTTTCGCGGCGGTGTATATTTTGAGTTTCTTTTAGTCATACATTTTGTAAGTTATTTCTAGATCTCCAGTCAGTCTATGATTTGGAAACATGGAACGCCGACAACATTCGTATGCAAACCGAGAGAGAGAACTGCTACGAGAGGAATAATATAAAGAAAAAGAAAGTTACCACAGAAAACTGACTTACCCAAATTCTTTCGCATAAGGACTAATCGGTTCAACGTCACTCAGTGGGGTCGGCGACTTGAGATGAGAAAATGCCGGTGACGAGACCAATCGTTCCAGTTTACTCGCTTTGCAGAACAGACCGTGGTTGGGAAGGCACTGAATGGTAAAACAAATCTGATGATTAAATATAAAATCTAAAAATTAAATACATTACAGAACTTCCTTCGGCCTTCTAACACCACTGTTCAAGCTTTGGGTCATCGTGAGCATCACACTTCTTTTCAGAATCTCGATAAAACGACACAAAACAAACAAACTAACAAACCGTAAAGTATCGGACACCCTGAACACTGCCATCATTCTTTCCTTCCGGTTCCTCCAGTGTTAAGCCAATCCATTCTCCGGGAGCAAACTTCGTCGGACCAATAAACGCTACCGTAGCGGTGCGTTCGCCAAGCTTAGCGCGATCACCAACCTAAATCACTACCACAAGTTAATTATTAATCGCCACCGTCTACTTTAGGCAGCGGAACTCTTGCAAACACAAAATGATCTACATAACAGTTCACACACCACAATACGAAACAGTATACCACATCGACTACAGTAACCTGAACCTATGAAACAGTACACCATAAGTAACCTAAACCGTACCTCCCATCCTCCGACTCCGCTCACACATGAACCGACGGAGTAAACCGACTCGCGACCTAGAAATTCAATTTTCTAGTGCTACATACAAACTGTTTCAACATGCATAATGTTACCGTAAGACAATAAGACAATCTGTGACTCATAGCACAACGCGCTAATGGCTTCAATTAATATAACTTACTGTCGGCCCGACGCATAGTCGACATCTCAAACTCAAATGATCCAAGCGAGGTTCCCGTCGTTCAAATTACCCTTCTTTCGCGTTTGTGCTTCTATCGATTTATCTGAAAAAACTATCACACATTACACCAAACCACTAGGGAAAATGAACCCTCGGTATGTATAAACAAGCCACACAGCTGTATCGTATGTTCCCTCTAAGCTTCTATGTAATGTGACAAATAACATATCACACCGCATACAGAAATGACCAAATGTTCCAAAACCAATCCCAACAGATATCCATCTCAGAACAACACTGTCACATACAAGCAGCACATAAAATGAATAAAAATGAAAACTTTATTATTCCTCATATCTTCAATATTTACAGAAAATGGCATTCACAATCAAGCAGTGGATAAAAACCTGGATAACTGAAATTATGAAATAGTACATACGATTACACATCGGGAAGAAACACAACCGATTATTAAACTGAATATGTGCAGCAAATCTGTACAAAATTCAAATTAAGAGTTACTCCCCTTAAAAAAGGCGGCAGCCTGAACTGAGCCTGAACGAACTTTTCAATTTTTCTCAATTAATTGAAATAATTACTACAGGAAATAAAAGACAAAATCCTACATGCAGTATATGTACAACGGAAAAGCAATCTATCTACAGTAAAATAACAAGTAATGCCAACTTTACATTTGTGTATATAAATTCGCATCCTTTAGAAAAATGGTTATCCAAATCATATAATATCGTTCATCAACTATATACAGCATGAGTATCAGATCGAGTGATCAAGCCATCTAGATTTATGCGTTACAAACTACGGTAGGATTAAATACATACAGTACTACTGACAACTGAGTTGAAACCAATAACCACTACTACCATATCTTATAACAACGGTAAAAAGGGAACATAAATACAGTATTGTAACAAAGAGGATGCTAAACACTCCAGAACACTGCATACAAAAAAATGACATTATAAATTAGAAAAAAAACTACGTAAGCATCTCTGGTGGTATCGGAATCACTCCCACGCCCACGCCACCCTCATGGGTACACATTGAGGGGGCCAAATCCCATTTGTCAGTGTCTTCACGATAAACTTCCATTGATGAGAGGTTGGAAATTCCATCGTACCTAAATATGTTTCATTATTGAGAGAAACTAGCACAAAATGGAGTACTGTATTCTCGGCTTGCCTTTCTTGGCATTTCGGCACAGAATGGAACATTTTTTGCATATAATACATGGAAATGTCACATGGAGAGTTGTCCAGCACAGATTGCAGAACCACGTACTATGCCGCTTTACAAAAATACACTCACCCTCCAATCGCGTATAGACAATTCGCTGTGGCCGCCACACTCACTCGACTTCTCTTAATATTCATCGGGGTAACTGGGGTCCATTCATTTGTAGCTGGATCATAGCATTCCACGGAATTCAGGAATTGAGACCCGTCATACCTATAACGATAAACAATAGCCATACTTTTCACAGCATGCCAATAATTTCATACCATCTTTCTGTGCACCAACCTTTAAGAGAAACAACGGTCGGTTTTTGAAACGCATCGTGATTATGCAAATGAACGTAAATTGAATAAAAATTCGAGTAAATTGGCATAAATACGTAAGAATTAAGTTGTGCATGATGTATTTCAAAAAGGGGCCGGTATTTCGCTTTAATATTAAATCACTTATAGTGCCTTTGACAAAAAAATATAAGACGAAAAAAAAGTGATTTACCCAACAGTGCAACGTGCCAATGTCTCTATTTCAAAGATGGTCTGATGTCTAATAAAAACAGAAGTTTAAGTTGAAGAAAGAAGTGGATTAGTGTTTATGTAAGGAAGAACCAACCCTCCGCACAAATATATTTTTCCACCCATCGCAGCCGCTCCACAACGGCAACGCTTTCCAAGCATATTGGCGATCTGAATACACTTTTCGCATCACTATATCGTATATCTGATAAACGCAAAATTACCAAATAACAATGTACATATATTAGCTGCTATAACATAAACTTTTACATGACAACGCTGCAGCCGAATAAATAAATATCACAGAAAACGTAATTGCAAACAGAGAAATACGACATTATTAATGGCAATGACGAAACATCGCATTTTAAAATGCATTTCTGGGTTTAGAGGTCAATATACGGCAACTAACGATAACTAGGCTCAATAACTTAAACATTCCCGTAAAAACTGACTGGCTTCCATTCTGAAGTCTCTGAACAAAAGCGTTCGGCCGAATTGAAGATAGACATACCATCATGGCCACCAATCGCTGAAAAATGTCATAAGTACGTGAAATTCTTATTGTATTCTAATTAAAAACACATGGCAAAAGCCGCGTGGGTATATGGAGAAAAATTCCCAACCATAAAGGTATCCGTCCATAACAACTATCGCTGCTGCAGATCTCTGCTTCGACATATTTTGACCCATTTCCCAAGTGTCAGTGTCAGGCGAGTAGATCTAAATAGAAGTAGGAAACGATGAGAGAGACAAAGTAACATAGGTTCTATAAGTAACTGATATAGATAATTGCGAATGCGAATAGCGCCAAGAATAAGAAACAAGTGTTATCTCGATATCTGGTTTCATTGCAGAGTAGTAGAATGGTTTCTATCATGCATCCGCGTCCAGTCCGCATGCCAATGTTAAATTATTTCTTTTCTTATTTAAAGCGAAATATAGTTGTCCACGATGCGTTTCAAAAACCGGCCGGTATTTCGCTTTAATGTGCGTATAACAAGTGATATGTATAGTGTCGTTTTGTTGATCATCAATTAAGGAAAATTAACGGACTGACAATGAAAAGACCGTATTCACCCCAAAAAAAGAACTAAACGAACCTCCACAGTTGATAAACTAGTGACTCCATCGTAGCCTCCGCAAACATACAGTTTCCCATTCATAAAAGCTGCACCGAGCGCTGATCGTTTCTTGTTCAGAGGACTGACCTTAAAGAGCCCAGAGTCCATAAATGATAAGTAGGCATACTAAGCAGTGCCGAGCAAACCTGCGGCAAGTTTCAAATGTCATAGCAATTAGCAATAAAACTTGAAAGAATAAGAAAAAGCAAAGTAAACTACCAACCGTCTTCCACTCGCTCTTGTTGAAATCGAAAACCTCAACCACGTTCAACCGCTCCTGGCCATTAAATCCACCAATTGCATACACCTGAACATCAACTTTCCATTTGCATAGAAGCTAGCTTATGGTAAAATACAATGGGAGGGTGTGATAAACATAAAGTTAATTACTTTTGAAATATTGCAGCATATCATGAAATGCACAATGACTGAATTCGCCATTCGCCAGGTGTCAAATTCCTTCAAAAATCTGCACCTTTGTTTGGGTTGCATTTTGCTTCTTCCAGTAACACACTTTCAAATAGAAACTTCTTTAAACCTCTGATGTAAACCCCGGTAACATATCCCTTTAAAAAAAGGGTTGCATAGTTGCATTTTGCTTTTTCTAGTAACACACTTTCAAATAGAAACTTCTTTAAACCTCTGATGTAAATCCGGGTAGCATATCCCTTTAAAAAAACAATCGTACCTTTCGTTCACTCGCCGCCACACCAACTCTGCTCCTCAAAGTGGTCATGGCCCGCATTCCCATCCATTTATTGATCAAAGGATCAAACATTTCCACCAGAGATTTGCAGTCGCCCACCGAAGTTAGACCACCTAGACGAAGTAAAATATGATGGAGCATCATAAAATATGATGGAACACCAAAGTAGGATAGAGATACGACATATAACAAAGTATTGCAGCAAAGCACTCCCTTCGGAAGGTGAAGAACCAGGTCCATCTTGATCAACTGGAAATAAACCAAAGTACAAACTAAACTAAACAGCATTTGCTTACCAACAGCAAATATTAAACCGGGCACATCTGTGCAGCATCGCTGCTTCGTTCGAAATGACTTCAGCAAGGACCGACGCTCGGGCATCAGATGATAGTCCTAAATAGATAGGCTGTTTTAACTGGCTGACGTGCGTCCATTATACGGAAGGATACCTCACAGTTTAAAACAATCCAGAGCCAGAGACCGAAAAAAAAAACATTCTGAAAATGGAATACATTCTGAATTCTGACCTTGGCTTCATCGAGTAGATCTCGGCAGGCCAAATCACCACGAACCAAATAATGGGATGCGACTTCGTCAGTGAGAAACGATGGTTTGAGCAGAGGAAGACGTACACATGCAAGCACCCTAAAAAATGAGTTTTCTCAAGCAACTGTTGCAGAGACTAGCACTAGCACTAATGAGCTAATGACGGAGAGAACGGAGCCAACTCCTTTTTCTGTGTAGAAGTAGGACAAATACGTTTCGGTAGTGATAAAAACAAACCTCGGAGCAAACTTCCTTCGAGTTGGATCATGTTGTACCCACTTAATAGCGGCTTCGAATATCTAAAATTGAAATCATTTCCAGGTAATAATGAGTCTAATACCATACCAAATATCAAGATAATAAAAAAGTAATAACTTCAGTCTTCAAGTTCAAGTATACGTATACGCCTAGCATGTTCGGAACCAAACACCGAACGGCACTGCCGTTCCCGTTCTGCTGATGCTTACAAGTACGAATTATCTAGGTAGAATAAATGAGCCGAATAAATTAGTAATAATAATAGAGAACAGAGAACATACTTGTTCCTCGCCTTCAACATACAATTCGTCCCGAGCCAACAATTCTTCAACGTCTTCTACACACAAATGCAGGAAATCTTCACTTCTGGAGACCGAAAGGAAGTGCTTCTGGATAAAACACGTTTGATGAATATGGTAAAATTCAAGCAAACGACCCCCGTACATCGACAACAGTTGAAACCACTACGGGGGATTTCTTCTTGAAATAATAAAAGGTTTATCGTGTACCAAAGTGCCATGTTTCAGTTTCAATTCAAAGCAGATTTCACCTGCTACACAGCACTTTCCAAAGGATACTCTTTAGTCTTTATTCATTGAGGATATTGATAAGATAGGTGATTTCCCAGAGGACAATGAAAATTCAATTTATCGTGAAAAGGTGCTCTGTTTTAGGTAGGAGTTTTTGGCTCTTCTGCGCCATCATTGTTATGAGGTAGTTAGTTAACTAACGGAAAATTTAGCGGCGACAATGAAAAATTCAAAATTTTAATACTTAACTGTTAATACTTAACGTCATGTTAATACTTAACTATATGAAAATGACCAGTCGGTCTCTTCCGGCTGCAGGAATCGGCCTTCGGCCGATTTTTACCCTACTAATTAAATATTCTATGATACTATGATGCTTTACTTTTATTTGCTAATTATTTACTTCTATCCAACGGGGAGCCAAAATAGCGGCTGGAGAAAAGTTGTAACGATAGACGTACAGTTTTTGAACTACTCAAACTTGGAGGCTAGCACTTGAGCAGTCATACGTGTAGTAGTTAAAGAATAACGTGTCTGTTCAGTGAATAGAAAGCCAACTATGCGAATGAAAATGATATATGAAAGATATTTCACTAAGGAAGACCTTTTTCAGATCTGTCACTTATTTGTCGTGTTTTGATATACGTTGTTATATGAGACTGGCAATAGGCATTTATATCATTGGTATGCAACAAACGGCGTAATACCCCACTAGCTTCAAACAATTACACTTCCTACTTTAAAACGTCCACTTGCTCAATTCTCTTTATGTTTATGTCTACGTCCATAGTCGCAACACATTTCAAAAGTTCACGTGAACCAGCAGAAAAATGGAGCGCCGCAATTTTTGGCTCCCCGTTGGATAGAAGTAAATAATTAGCAAATAAAAGTAAAGTATCATAGTATCATAGAATATTTAATTAGTAGGGTAAAAATCGGCCGAAGGCCGATTCCTGCAGTCGGAAGAGACCGACTGGTCATTTTCATATAGTTAAGTATTAACATGACGTTAAGTATTAACAGTTAAGTATTAAAATTTTGAATTTTTCACTTTTTGTAGATGTGGCCCACAACCGAATTGGTCTCTTTTTGTCGCCGCTAAATTTTCCGTTAGTTAACTAACTACCTCATAACAATGATGGCGCAGAAGAGCCAAAAACTCCTACCTAAAACAGAGCACTTTTTCACGATAAAATAATTTTCCTCTTTTTAGAGATATTTGGAAAATCAAGCCAAACTACCTGAATGTTCATTTAGGGGATATAAGTAACACACACATTTAAGTACGCATTATACACTGAGTACCAATTCTGCAGCTCGTCGTCTTCGAGAACTTAAAGGGGCAGGCTCACGAGAAAAAAAAATATTTTTATACTTTACTACACATGGGAACGCCATTTTGTAGATATAGCTAGTAGACGCGGCTATTGTAATGTCCGGACCCTCCGTATTATCGTACATTTGCGTTTAAACATACGAGTTAATCGGACTGTATGCAAATTTAAAGCGAAATACCAGCCGGTTTTTGAAACGCATCTCAAATAGCAGCATTATTATGCAGTTATGCTAAAAGGGGTCTATTGGGGTCTATTTTTCATTCAAATTTATGCTCATTTGCATATGAAGCATAGTAAAGCAGGGAGTATTCGGTGCGTTTCAAAAACCGGCCAGTATTTCTCTTTAAGATTCGTCGCTTATTAGCAAAATGTTTTGATTTGCATATACTTCCACATGCACGATAATGTGGAGTGCCCGGACATTATAATTGCCGATGCTAATTTCTGTATCTAAACGATGACATTCCCATGTGTAAACTCGTATGGAGAATCGGAATATTATATTAAAGCATAAAAATATTGTTTTTCCCGTGAGCCTGACCCTTTTATCGACAGATTATGGACATTCGGTGCTAGCTACCATAAACAAGTATAATGCCAAAGCTTTGAAGTCTACCTTGCATACGATAGGTTATTTTATTTGACTTCGAGTTTTTTTTTAGTAATTAATTCCTCCAAACTAAAGCGCTGAACCTTATAATGCTTGTTTTTTGGAAGATCATCCTTCGATAAAAGGAAACTACTTGAGCACTTCATTCTGGTGAGCCTCCAGGAAGGGATAACGAATAAATTCGACTGTTCCGCAAGGACGAATTTGCTTGGAAAAGAGTTTACATCTTGGTCATCTCCAAAACAAACCAACATACACCCTATGTGTATTTTAGTTAAAATGTCCGTGGGTTAATTGATTCCTTCAAACTTCAAACTAAAATTACACATTGAAATTGGTAAGGGTTAAAGACTCAATTGTCGCTATTTACAGCTGTTTCGTAACAACGATAATTTTCCGCAAACACAGTCCTTTGTATTCGCGTTAAACGATAATTTGCCGGAAAGGGAGCCCGTTCAGTTCGCGACAACGATAAATTGCCGGAAACAGAGATTTTTAGTTTTCGATAAACGATAATTTGCCGGAAAGAGAGCCATTTCTGCTCGCGATAAACGATAATTTGCCGGAAAGAGAGTCCTTTCCGTTCGCGATAAGAAAGGTCTTTCCGGAAAGGGGCGGGCCATTGCCGACACTTGCCGGAAAACCGTTTATCGTCTTATCGCGAGGACAAACTCTACCTTGTACCTTGCTTGACGAGGTAATCAAGAAATCAAGTATCCATTTTTGCAAAAAGTTCGTCGCTACCCGAAAATGAACCACCTACCATAACTCATTAACCCCCCGCTCTACTAGTTGCGCCATCCAGTTACTGATTGTGCGACATTAAATCTAGTAAGAAGTGAACAGCTAATTGGGAAGAAAGCGGAGGAGTCCAAACGTTAAATATTGGATTATGTAGCTTTACTCAGCAAGTATTCTTTGAACAATTTCTGAATGAAAAAGTTCAGTACTATGTGAGACACAGTAATGTGTTCTAACTCCTTTTATATCCATGATTTTCTTACTATGTAAACGGCACTGATAGTGTCCCAAACAAAAAAGCAAATGTTGAACGCAAAACTTTGGGCTCTGGCCGAAACCGAGCCCACGACCCCTCGCTCAATAGTCGAGCGCTTTGCCAATGCACTACAAGGCATGTTGTTGTATGCAGTATTCATAAGTAAAGCCAGGGGGCATTAGGCGACAGGCACATTAAAAAACAGTTGCTATTTTGCAACTTTAAAACCTTGGAATTTCCAGCCTCTCATTAATTAACTTTTTGCTAGAGTACTGACCACCCAAATTCCAATGAGTGCCGCAGAGCCATTTTCTGGAATAAAATACTCGATAATGATAAATATTGTTCAGACAATCTCCATTTTTTAATCGCTTATTTTCCGCGTTTAATACTTCCCTATTACCCCAGACTTCAGCAAAACTTTACACGCATTTGTCAAAAGCAAAAAAGGGGGATCCGAGGCTTACCAGCTTGAAAATTGGTGAAAAATAAACAAACATAAACGAATTTCTATTATATAGAGATTGTTTTCCATGGAAAATGCTTTATTTTATAATGTACTGTCAGCGTAAACTATGAACCATCCTAAGGGAGCCTGTGTATAAAAGGAAAAGGGGCGGAGCTTCCGGTGTGCGCACAAAACTGCGAAGGTGCAATGTTCGGGGCCCCAAAAGTCTAAGAAATCGATATCGGGGAAAGATGCCATCACAGAGAAATATTCTCAGCAACACTTCAATTATCTAATGCCGTAGTTTGGGAGCAAAATTTTCATTTAGAAGCGCGCTAGGGCCGAAAATGTACCAAAAATAGCATAAAAATCAATAAATCGATAATTAGAAATCAATATTTTAAAATTCTAATGGCTTTGCTGGAATCCTGCTCCCTGATATACTATAATGAACACCATTCCAAAAGTGTGCGTTTGATGTCCACGAAAATTGAGGAATGATAGAAAAAAAAAATCCACATAATACGTCAGTCGTTTTTTTCACAACTTTGCTTCAAAATGATCTTTTCTGGCTGAGTTTTTGCAGGTTTGTAAAGGAACATTAGAAGAGTAGATCTACCAAATTAGAGCCCATTTGGTCCAGTACTTTTTGTGCTATCAATTAATGAGTGCTCCCAGGTCCGGGAAACCCCCGGAGAAGAACCAAAAAGGGCTAGGCTGCGCCTAGCCCCAAAATCGTCTGTGGTTGGAAAACTCTCCAAACATACACCACATCCAAAGAAATAATTACGAACCTGTATAAATCTGTTGACCACAGGTAGAATGGTCGTGCAACCAACTGACGCACAAAAATTCTTAATTGACAGAACATTTGCTGTACTCAATCGCGGCTTCAGATACGATGCACATTGTTCAACCAGTTCATCTAGAATATGAAAGGGTTTACCATTTACCACCAAAAGTCTACTTATGTGATGCAATCTACGTTGTAAGTAGTGAACATGCAAGGAATGTAGGAAGCCCGAGCCAGCATTGTTAGAGAACTAATAGCAAACAAAAAACATACCTAAATTGAAGAAGTTGGCTGCTGCCATAAGATCTTGTATGTTCCCTGCTGACACTCGTATTTCACCAGTGTATGCGTAGTTTACTAATTGTTCCACTGTTTCCGCTTCGAGATCTAAATTTGAATACTTTCACTTGAATCGAAATGCTAGCCCCTTTGGAAAATTTGCATATGATAAGCAAATCCTATGTATCCTATGCTAATTTTGTACGATTGTCAACGGCAATCGCACAAAATTAGCATAGGATACATAGGATTTGCTTATCATAGGCAAATTTTCCAAAGAGGCTAGCATTTCGCTTTAAAAACAGGATTTAACATAATTAATTGAAAAATTGAAACATACAAAGCTGCCCTCACACTTCAATGTACTGAACCGAACCTTCACCGACAAACACGAACACAACCATCGTACCTTGCAAGTATATATCCCGCTGCGACGCTTCAACCATATCCATAGTGAACATGGATCTGAAAACAGAAGATCTACATCGTTGAAAAATCTACAACAATAATAATAATAGTACCTAGTACCAGGAATGGTAAAAAGACACGCATGGCACTCTGTGTTCCTGAAGCAAATGTGGATATTGAACGTATGAGGAACGCAGTTATCACTTAACATGCTAATTAAAGCTCAGTTATCATTTTGAATTTTGACAAACCTGAAGTAAGGTATGACAGCAGAAAGAACTACACGGTGTGCGCTTAGCCGTCTACCTTGTATGTGCAACACGACGTCACATAATTGGCCAAGGCGGCGAAGCTCATTTAGAGAGGAAAACGCCTAAACTTTGTTCGATTTAATATCCAGGCACGTTCAATTCGGGTTCGGATAGTCGGATTTAGGCAACAGTAAGTGCAAACAAACAATCTGTATAACTGAAAGTTGATGTCTCTAGAAATGAACGTGATAACTACGCGAAGTGTGCTTCTTATGCTAAGAACAATCTGCTTTCTTTTCTTAGCACGATAGGGCTAACATAGTTTGGGTTTGATACGAAGCCCCTTTTCAGTCTTAATCTTTCAATACGCACGTTTGAAAATGCCGGTGCCGGTGATATTGCATATCAAAGTATATAAACAAATTTAACATAATGTGTCTAGTTCAACTAACTTGGCCAAACATGCGGTCCGAATTCGATACGGTCACTATGTCATCGTCGTCCTCTGTGTACAGAGATATATGTGCTGAAATACGCGAACGTAACAAATACAGGTCTTAAAATTCTATGAAAAACTAGGTTCAGAATCTCGAGTAAGGCACAAAAAAGTGTGCTCAGCTCTTGTCATTTCAGCTTTCAACCAAGCTGCCTAGTTTGGACACTAAATAGCAAGCTTGAGCCTCCACCTCCAGGGCATTTAAACGCAACAACCCGTCCAATCCAATAAATGTAAGTAACAACATTCAATATAAGTGTTCCGAACGCACTGGTCGTTGACCTACAAGATGAAATACTTACGTTTTCGAGAATCATCGTCCATAACAACTGACAGCTGCAATAATGACCGAAATAATTAACTCCAGTTTATATCTCTTTTCTCGAGTAAGCAACGCAGCACTGAAATTTCGGAGAGATTAGTTATCTTGGGAATCTCCTCCGCTGTGTAGGACAACGAGTTACGAAATAGAGACAAATGGTGAAAGGGGGGCCTAGGAGTATACACATATCCTCAGTAGTTTGGCCTACATGCCGTTGTTTACATAATCGTTGTCAACTGTCGTATGCAACTCGTTTCTGTTTTGATTGCAATAAAGCGGATTCGATAACGGGTCAGAGACGAAACCGTTGCCAGTGCGCCGCACACCCGTAGTTTGTTGTGGTTAGCCATACACTATGTTTTGCAGTTCTTGCGTGTATAATGCGAATATTTTACACAAATACAAACCGAAAACGTGAATGCACATCATCGGCGTCGTACGTGCGATGATGCGAGCAAAAAAAAAAAAGAAGATTTTGTCACTATTTGTGACAAAAGTATGAATTGGCATAAAGCCAGCTACAGTAGATTATCTATCATGCGAATCATAAATATGCATTCTTGTCCCGATTGTCATCTGTTTGGGGATTTTCCGTTTCCGCGCGGTTTGTTGTACCTTCTTTGCTTTGTTCCGCTTCACAATGCAATTTTGTACGGAGGATATATAGCAGTGTATCTAACTGATTAGAATCTCTCGTAATTTACACTAATATCTGGCCATTTTATGTGTATCCTGTCTGTTTACAATATTAATGTCCAGTCTTCTATGTGTTGGAAACGGTAGCAAGCTTTCAGGCTTGTCGTGTTGTTCCATTTGTAGAAAATAACATTAAAAAATAAATCCCCGCATTTATTACTATGGACGAAATCCGGGTGTTTTCTCGGCGAGTTCCCGTTTTCCATGGCGTTTCTTTATATATAAAGTATTCATATAAAATAACGTGTAGTATGCGGTTTTTTTATAGTGCAAATAACCGGATTTGTACAAGCTTCTAGTAAAAAATAATAAACCATGGTTTACAGGTGAGACCCCTATTATTTGTGATTTATCACCTTATGGCGATCACTTTATTGTACTTTCATCTTGCTTCTCTTGTGCCTCATATCGTGCACATCCGAGTAATCCAACGCACGGTTACTTTCTTACTTTCGAGTGAAATAACAATTACGCATCGAATTTTAACGTCCAGAAGCTAGCTAAAGCAGAGTTGGATTTTGGCCAGCTGAGATGTACATGTAATTTCTGGATTATTTATCCCGAAGGCTCGCGCATACGATTCGAATTTGTCTGCAAACAAATCGCAAATAATGAAGTCTCGTTCATTCCCAGTTGTATATTGAAAGCAGGATCAACTTTACCCTCATGCTAACGTGTAGCTTATGTGTCTATGTCTAGCTACGCATTAATTGTCTACTGTTTTTTTTTGTAATGGTGATGTGTTCATGTAAATCTAGGTAAATATAGGCTACTCTGTTTTCTCATTGGTATTCTTAAAGCGAAATTCCGGCCGGTTTTTGAAACGCATTGCGTACACCTGCTTTCTTTCGTATGCACCATATGCAAATGAGCAAAAATTAGAATAAAAACTAGTACTTGAGATCCGTTTCAAAAACAAAAACCGGCCGGTATTTCGCTTTAATCTAAGTCTTTCTTTTACAGTCGAGTTTATCACCAGCTTAATCTGTGGTTATTCGATCAAGGTATTTTAAAATGCGTGCGTTTGTTAACAATTAATCCTATAATTTGACTGAGTGAGTGTACTAATGGTTGCTTACACCTCCATTTATAGCTCTACAGTTTTAATCAACAAGGACCGTCATTCATATAAGTTTTCTGGATTGTTTTTTTTTTACTAAACTTACCTGAGCATCTTTTTGTTTCTCTTAACATGCCCGTAACATTAGCAATCAAAAGACTAACGTTTTGTAATGCTTTTTGGGAACCTGCCTGTTTGACTGCGTTTTGTTGTTCGTTCTGCGTGCTCCTAACATTTCGTGTGTTCTTCCGCTGTCGGACACTGTCAGACACAAATAGATGTTTTACATTTGAATACGCTTTGTAGTTGCTCACTTCTCTGTTCCTTGGATAATGTCTGGTGGAACAGTCATGGAGCATATGTCGTCGTTACCGCATCAAAATGATGTTAATGCCATCCGGTATTTAACCAATTTTGGTGAGTTTTTCATTATTTCGTTCCAGTGGCGTTACGTTGCTTTTATCATGAGCTCTGTAGTGGTTTTTTCCCAATTAGTTAACCGAGAGAGTTCAATAATACACTTATTGTTTAATAAGCTGTTTTCTAGCTATGACCTATGACCCATATATTCAGAGTAAACACTGATTTATATTTAGTGAAATCCCCTGCTAACAACGAGGCAGAAATAAAGAAGAAAGAAGAATCCATCATGGAGCTGGGAAACATGCTGGCAGCGAACAAGCAAACTCTCGAGCTGCGCAAGGTGTGTTTGTTCATTTGTTGTGATTACTGTTTTACATTCACAAGTCACGTTTCGAGCTTTATTGCAATAGTTGGATATGTACCGTCTTAGTTTTCCTTATTGAGCTTTTCAGTTGGAATAATATTTATCTGTTGTAGATGATTGAGCAAACGCGCCCATTCCTTGTTTCTCTCGGAAAGGCTAAAGCAGCCAAGTTGGTGCGGGATCTTCTTGATCTTTGTTTGATGATCGACGATCACGATGGTGACATCAAGGTGCGACGCCTATTTAAGAGCCTGTTTTTATATGTAATGTGTAACCATTTTTTGTATAGCAGTGTCCAGTATGCTAAGCGTGTCGTGTGTGGGTTATTGCCGTTCGCAAAAGCGTGGAGTCTGTTTCATTTATGATAGACTCTTTTTGTAGGTTGAACTGTGCAAGGAATGTATCCAATGGGCTGCCGACCAGAACCGTTCTTTCCTGAGGCAGACACTACAGTCTCGTCTCATAAGACTCTACAACGACTTGAAGAGATATACGAGCGCTATTCCACTCGGTGAGTCTTGTCAAGAGTCAAGTCTATTGTTTCTTTTTATTGTTCCTGTGATTATTTCTAGTTGGCTGGCTGGTCTTTTTGCATGTGCTATTTTATAGCCTAGATCTGACAGCAAGCACCTCCGAGATTTATATATTTGTTAATTATTGAGGTCACCTGGGACCGCCCACGTTTTGTTTTATATTAGCCAACCAATTTGATAAATTTACAAATTTGTCCAAATATCGTTTAACACCTGTTTGTTTGCGATAAACGTTCGCCTTCGCTTGAGTGTATTTATTATTATTTTTGTTTTAGCCGCTGAACTGATCCGTGAATTGAAGAAAGTGGACGATAAGGATGTTCTCGTCGAAGTTGAACTGGAGGAGAGCAAGGCTTTTTATAATCTGGTATGTATATTATCACAATTCTGTTTGTTTGATTTTTGTGTGTTTCTTTTAGTTGGCAAATAGGATTTTATTTGAGGCCCTTTGGCCCTTGATTTAGCGTACGCAAAGATTGTCCAATAATATCTGGTTTTTGTAAATGAACCTTTTTAGGGAAACAACGGTCGTGCCCGTGCTTCTTTGACTGGTGCTCGAACTACAGCCAACTCAATCTACGTGCATCCCCGCATGCAGGTTTGCCCATTACAGCAACTTTTATTAGTCGTTTGTACACACAGTTCCGCAAGTTTTTTGAGGAGTCGCTGTGAACGCAGCGAAGTTGATTTGCGAGGGTGATCGTGTGAAATCGAGAGAACGTCCCTCAGCAATTCTGTAGCGCTAGTCGTATGTTGCTATCTTGGACTCTTTTGTAATATAAATCTAACAACTGGAATATTCGTAGGTGCTTTTTGCATATGGAACATTTCCTTGTATTTTAGGCTGCACTTGATCTGCAGTCGGGAATTCTTCATGCTGCCGACGAAAAGGATTTCAAAACAGCTTTCTCATACTTCTACGAGGCATTTGAAGCGTATGATTCTGTTGACGAGAAGAAACTTGCTCTTCTGGCACTCAAGTACATGTTGCTCTGCAAGGTAATTTGCATTGCCGTTTTTTTCACCAATCCGTTCCCCAGGTCTAGCGCACAAATTGGTTACACAAAAATTAATATAGTACTCGTAATGTTTACATCCAACAGTGATGTCTCAGTCAACGAAGGTTCCTGACACCATTACTGTCATCATGATTTATCTCTCTCATAATTTATTATCGTCATTTTCAGTCTTTGACTCTTACAGGTGATGCTGGATGCACCTGATGAGGTGAGCACCCTCTTGGCAGGAAAGCTGGCTCTCAAATATTCGGGAAGTGATTTGGATGCGATGCGTTCCATCGCTGCTGCGTCTAAGAAGCGCTCTCTCGCTGACTTCAATGCTTCATTTGGATCATACAGGTCGGTAGTTCGTAGTTGCCCATCTGAGAGCTGGTACAGGTTTTTTCAGGTAATTGGAAATTTGGAAACTGTTTTCGAATATAAAAAATTTATAATCGAATATAAAAAAAATGAAATTTCCAGAGAAGAATTGCAAATGGACCCGGTGGTTCGCAAGCACTTCCATTCACTTTCCGAACGAATGTTGGAAAAAGACCTATGCAGGTTAATCGAACCATACTCATACGTGCAAATTGACAATGTTGCCAGCAGAATTGGAATCGACAGAGATAAGGTACGTTTTTTGGAACGGATTATTGTAATGCATTGTTTTAATTTGTAAGCCATGTTATCTGTAATGTAAGTAACTATAGGGTTCCAAATTCTCATTAATCTCATTTTGTAGATGGTTGTCTGCATCATGTCCATTAAATTTCATTTCCATAGGTTGAGAAGAAGTTGTCTCAAATGATCTTGGACAAGAAGTTCAGTGGATCCCTTCACCAGGGCGATGGGATGCTCATTGTTTATGATATCGAGCCAACTGATTCCACGTATGTTTATTTTTTTTGCATATAATTTTTCTCTTTTGTACTACATTAGTACTGTCACGTCGGTCACCGTCACCGATTATTGTGTGTCAGATTCAAGTTGCATTTTATTGGAGGTATCTGAGACTAGTTTTATTTATGCTCACTTGTTCGCTGCACTCATGTGCATAATTTATTCGTTCACTTTTAGGTACGAAACCGCGTTGGAAACAATTCACGCCATGGGTGAAGTAGTGGACGCTCTCTACCAGCGTGCCAGCAAACTTCGATAAGTCTTTATAATTTTGCATGCTAGTTATTGGATGTCTGAAGCGCTGTTATTGAACAATTTGAAATTTGAAATGTAATGGAAATGAACGGGAGATAACAGGCTGCAGAGATTCAAGAAGTTGTTTTGATGTTCTCAACGAGTAGACGGTGTCTTTTAAAAGGTTAATTTTCCTATCTGCATATTGTGCAACTTTTTTTAAATGTATTATTTATGAATGCAAACAGTTGGGGGCGGCAGATGTTTGTGGCAAAATAGGTTGGTGGTGTTTATAAATGCTTGTGCAACTAATAGAATGCATTCTTATTTTTTAGTTTTGTTTTTCTCGAACGATGTTTTCGTTATTTACTATTACTGCCCTATTTGGCATTAAGTTGATGAATCTGTATAGACTTGGAACCTTAGTCACTGCAATATTTGTGAACAACAACTTTTATTTTCGTAGACAGGTCTCTTTATCGTATCTGTAAGGTGCGAAAATAATCTCTCCGCTGTATATCTATCTGATCATTTTCACCTCATTACGGAGTTTGTCCTCATCCGTGTAAACTTGTTGTGTAGTTTGCGAGTTTTCTATTTTTAGTAGTTGTGTGTTTTCGATTTCAATTTTTTAAAATTCATATCCGGCTGTTTAAAACGTTTGTATTTTTGTATATTGAACTGTCTTGTGCTGGAACTTTGTCAATTTGCTATTTCCGAAAAATAAATAGTGAGTGGGTTTTGAGTCAATTTTCCCATCTTCCCATGTTAACCGTATTGAGCGGTGTTTATACTTATACTTGATTACTGAACTTTGAACATGCCCATTTCTGAGTTTGTGCTTTTTATTTCGCCAGTTGCTTGCTAGATTATATGTACTGGGGTTTTGTGATGTTCAATGTATTGCCTGTTTAGGTTATCCGTCTTTGTTCGATTACCCTTGTGTGTTTTGCGAGTGTTGCCCTGTGGTATGCTTGGTCGACGGCTCCACAGTGCACACGTGAAGTCACAGTGGTTGAACGCTGATCGCACAGTATCTGCATGTCTGTTGGTGCACCGCGTGGCCGGATCGCTCTAGCCTTTGTTGACGAGCTTCTACACGATTTTCCCTCCGAATCTGGTAGCAAACAAGGATCTGCCACAACCTCAAAACAGCAACCTTCTCGGACCACACAACAAATATTCCAGGTTGGTATTTTTTTATGTGTGTATTTACATTTCTAAGGTTAGCGAAGCAGAGGTTCTCAAGGTTCGAACAATAGGTAAAAGAGATTTAGTCGGTCGACTTAACTGACAGCCCCAAAAGAACAAGAGTTCATGACAAGTGCCTCGTGTGAAGTAGATTATGATTGTACATCTGTGATCTGACGAATATATGTCAACTTGTTGCAGCGTCTGCTGGTTGCTTGTGGCTTGAATCCGCGTTGCGTCGCTGTTCACGCTGTCCAGGTTCTCCTCAAAGCGGTTGGTTTCGCACAAGAGCATCCCGCTCTATCTTTGCTTCCTTCGCCAGCCCGCCCGTTATCGGAAACACAGGCTGCTCAACTACTTGGACTCGTGAGTTTCTTTTTTTCCTCGATGTATGTTCATTTCATTTAGTATGTTAAAGCGAAATGCTAGCCCCTTTGGAAAATTTGCATATGATAAGCAAATCCTATGTATCCTATGCTAATTTTGTACGATCGTCCACGGAATCGTACAAAATTAGCATAGGATACATAGGATTTGCTTATCGTATGCAAATTTGTCAAAGAGGCTAGCATTTCGCTTTAAACAATTGAGGGCTTTGCCTTGGGTTCAAAAGTTGTGTTTAGGTTGTCGAGTACATAATGTATGCGGTGCTCATTTATTATGTTAACTAGCGGAGTACTTTGGTCTGTTCCTATTGCTACTGTGTATTTGTTTAGGTTGTCGAGTACGCTATCTGCTGTAAGGGTGGTGGCAACCGCAGTGCTGTTGAATACCGAGGTGTGCTTGCCTTGTTCGACGCTCTTGCAAACGGCGTTTCGAATTGCTTAGTGAAAACATCGGTGAAGGACATCCATTTGCACGAGGAGAACTTGATCAATAAGGTAAGGTTTTTTTATATTTTTTTCATGCACAAATTTATGCGTTTCTTTCGTGACTGCCATTGCGTAGCCTAAGACGCTGGAGATTTGTGCACATATTTGCTGACAAAGTTGTTTTAGCTTTTTGATTTTATGCTGAGGGTGACACTAGAAATGCATGGCACAGCACATATCGGGTTTAATTAATATCCCAGGCCACAAGCGGGGTTATACCCCTTGGAGGCTGCTTTCGTATACTATTTTTCGAGTTCAGGTTCTCTGTAACGTCGAACAATCGTACCAGTGTGTGTTCCTGTGTTGTATCGGACCCGCTGTCGAAGTCATCAAGAACGTCGTCGAGGCTCAGCTCCTGCACTATCTTGCTAATTTTGCTATTCGTGAGTGTTTATATTGTGCAACCATATTGCTTTCTTGGTAGGCATCTTGATATGTACTTGGCTTGGATTGTTTCTGTTGTCTACCCCCTGATTTATTTTAGGTGACAATAGCAAGTGTGATTTCCGAATTGACTTTGTCATCCGTCTGCTGAGCTGTTATTGTGCACACGACTTTCCTTCGGTTGATCCAGAACTTGTGAGGGCCTTTCTTCGAAGGGTGAGATTTTTTTCCTTTTTTTGTGTGTCATGTGGCCTGTGCCCGTCTCCGTATTTTCACAAAAGTTGGTGCTTACAACCGTTGTTTCTCTTGTTTGCGGCTACGGACGGGTGGGTTGGTGCAGATGTTCAGAATTTTCGTCTACTTGGGTTCACCTTTGATTTTATGGATTGTAACTATGGGACCTCTGCATTAATATCGTCTTTTAGATCTGTATCGATTACGAAGAGCACAAGAGTCTTATCCAGCCTTTTGTGTGCTTGTTGATCTACAAAAAGGTCAAACTCAACTATCAGATCACTGAGGAAGGCCTCAGGTCGCAGATCACTCAACTTCTTTCTTCTCAGGAAATTGACACCAAGGTTTGCTTTCAGTTCAGTGTTGGGCATCTATGCGTGTATGTTTTTGTGATTGGTTTTTGTGAAATGTACCGTGAAGGAGCCGTTATTTTTTAGGAGCTGCGCGAAGTGATGTCGGCTCCAAACTACAATCTGCTCATGATCGCCATGCAAGATGCGGGACAGGCGTGTACCGCTAGCCAGGATGCGCTGATTGCGCTTCTGAAGAAGAGTGGTCTTCTTGATCCTGCGCTCATTGGTAAGTCTACACCTTTTGTTGGTTCAAGTTCAGTAGTGTGTCTTTCCGGTGATGTACCTAAGCTCTTTCTATAGGGCATATATTCCACGTGTGACGCTCAAATAAACAACTCTGTTTCCAGGTCCATCTACCGTTGCCAACGCTGTTTTGATGATGATTCGGACTTCGATTGCGAGTCCTTCTTCTGGTTCTCAACCTGTTATCACTTCAAGTTGGGATCGCGCAGGACCAGCTGCTATAGCTGGAGCACTGGAAGCATCAGGAGTTGCACAAAACTGGGACGGCAAGGTGTTCACAAGGGCGATCGATAGCATTGTAGGATTTACTCCTTTTTATTTATTGTTTTTGCATACTTTCGTTCGTTGCATATTTGCATAGATCAATTGGACATCTTGAGGGACCATTTTGAAGAACGGGGAAGGAAAATTAGGGGGAGTTTTTCCATGTAACATTAGACCTTTGCTTGCTCATAGCTTTGCTTGCTCATCATAAATGTTTGTTGCCTTCAGAATCCGCAGCTAAACTGGACAGAAGTGATTATGCGTCTGGATCAAGAAGGATTCCTTCTTTCCGAGCGTCGCTCTCTTGTCCTTTTGACCAATATCCTCACGGAGGCGTTTGTCGTCAAGAACGCTCCCTTCCCAACGAATACCATGTTCAGGTATTATTTTTTATTGTTGTTTTTAATGATTTTGCTTCCATGTTCGGTCTCTTTCTGTTTGGTATGTTTATTTATCTCTTTTATCTAGGGAGTGGAATTTCAACCGTGTTGGCCAGCTGTCTTGGTTGGAGCAGATTATCTTGCACCCGGATGTGTTCTGTTTCGCCGACTATCCGCACACTCCCGTCGTGATTACGTGCTTGAAAGTGCAGCCCGATGACAAGAACAAGAGTGTTGCGAACTGGTAAATATTTCGAATTTCTCGCTTTTCGGCACATGATTATATTATAAAAGTGTAACGGTTAACGGCCGAAACATAGTGTTGAGAAACAGTGTGTGTTGAGAAAATAGTTTTTATTTTTTACGCTTCAAGAGCGTGCAATGTTATTCAAGGGTGAAAGTACAGTTTCAGTTTTGGTCTGAGACATCTGTTCCGCAGAGTTCCTGAGCATTAGGCGACGAGTAGTTAAACGCATTTGTAAATTCACGTTGTTTCCAGGCGTGCTCTCAATTTGACTGAAGCGTTGCTCAAAATCGGAGACGATGCGAGCCTGTCTACCGCCGTGTTGAAGATCTTCCAAGTGGCCTTGTCCATCTGCCCCGATATTCTTCTTCTGGCCATGACGCAGATGCAGGTTTGAATTTTGAATTGTGTTACCCTTTGCTGATATTCAAGGCGGTGATGTTTGCTGGAGTGGTGAACGAAGGATTGCCAGGTACTCATGGACCCTTTTCTCCCAGAATCTGATTTTCAGTCAAGCTTTTTCGTTTCCAAATATGTCTTTTATATTCAGGGACCGATCTGTAATATGCGCACGCACCTGATCCAAGCCAACTGTCCGATGTTGTTAAGTGCTTCACACCAGAATGCCATTCCCGTCTTCAACGCGATGTGGAATTCGGAGGGACCCAATAAGACGACCTACCGACACTTCATCCTCCAATCATTGTACAACTTCAATACACCGGTGAGCACTGGAACTTGGTTCATTTTTACTTAATTAACATATTTGAGTTTTGCCGTGCCCAATGAATGTCCAGGCAAGTGATTCTCTGGCCTCGCACCTTTGCAGTCACGCGGTTAAAAAAATCAGCGATATTTGTTTAACTCATTGGGAGAAGCAGAAAGCATATATTTCTATAGATAGCTAATTTTGCTTGTTTAGAGCTCGGATGATCTGTCCCGACTGATCAAAGTTCTTGAAATTGGTCACGAACTGAAACCAAATGGTCTCACAGAACTGCTGAACCTGCCCAAGTTCAACTTTACGGTTGATTTGGCGTGCTTGGCTAGCAAGAGAGATTTTCTGAAGTTGGACAAGTGGCTGGATGACAAGACGAAGGAACACGGGGTGAGTTTGGTTTGGTACATCACCTTAGCAGGTTGATCTTGTTAGCTGAATTTTGAATTCACGCTAGTATTGGGCATAAATCGGGGTGTAAAATCACGCGCGAACCATCTCATTGTGCTATCCAAATGTATACATTTGATTGAAATTTATCGCTGATATATATATACGTTTCTGTGGAAGCTAGTAAACAGCTCACTCCGTTTAATGTGCCCTTAATTGATGAGTTATATTGTTTGCAGGAACCATTCGTGCAGGCGGTCATTCATCATATGCGACGTCGGCTTCCAGTTGGACTGGCTGGCGGTGCGGTCCCTCCGACCATGTCGCAGGAAACGTACAACACTCTTCACAACTTCTTGTCCAAGCAGTCGAACGTCTTCAGGAGCATTCGTATGGAATACGCTACCCTAGTCTCGCAGCTGTTCGATCTCAAGGTCAGCCAGTTTTACTTTGTTCTTTTGCGTCTGTCTCATATGATGTCCGGAGCGCTGTGTTCTAAGTTCTTTTGTATTTTTGTGTGTGAAGGTGGCATGGCTTGTTGGGGGAGTTTATTACCGTTGCTTCTTTCAAGATGTTGGGTTTTGGTCCTTCAAGTTAACTTAAAATTTATTACAAGTTCTGAAAGTTAGTTATGTTATTTTCGTATGAGTAAACAGACAACACGCTACATACATACAGACAAGCACCTTTTGCTAGTGTGGCTGAACTATTTCCGCTGTTAATCCGCGTATCGTCTTTTTTAATGCTCAACGTTGGTTACTACTCACAACTATTTTGTATAAATTCAAATGTTTTCTTCTGCATACTTATCTTCTCTTTAGACTTGTTTCAGTGGGCACACTCGTTTAAGCTTGGTGTTTGTAATGTGTAGTGCGCTCTGCAAATGCTAATAATATTTTAGCGTAGGTCGTAACTGGCAACGGTATGACCCCCAGCTAGCCTGCCGTCGTCTAGTTTTAGAGGAGTAGTAGTGCTAGGCGAAATGTGAGTTTTGCGATTCATAGTTTTCTTGTTGAAAATTGATCACTTTGTGTGTGGACAAAAGAAGAACTGGAATTGGAATTATGGTCACGAGGCGTCGGCAATGCGTTGCTAACTTGAAGACGCCTTCGTCTCGCAAATTAAACGGTTGTCTTTACAGATTAATAAATATTTTTGACAGTACGAGTGTGCTCATTGAACTTGCCAAGTGTCTACCTCCACTTTTTTTACTTACTCTTTTCCCATGTCCCCATCATTCCCATTGTAGTATTGTCTGTATGTATGTTGCGCGGTATCTGATAGGGTCTAGAATTATTGATCATTATACATTCTTTTGGGAATTTGTATTTCAATATTAGATGGAAGTAGAAGGGGCTTATTTTGTCTTTTTTTTCAGCCATTTTATCTCCGTTTGTTTTGTATTGAGGCGGGGTTTTTGAACTAATATACGTCTTGTTGTAGATGAAGAGCGAAGGTAGGAGCTCTTCGGCGAGCTCCCAGGGCCGAGTCCCTATTGGGGGAGGCCCACCCGGACCTCCTGGGCCTGGGCCAGCCGGATTCGGTGGAAGCAGTTCTGCTTCGTCGCCTTATGGGGGTGCTGGAGGAGTACCTGGACAACTCAACCTTGGAGGATCATTGTTTGCGTGAGTTGTACTTTTCGGATGCGGATCTTGCCTTCTTTTTGAATGTTGCATCAACGAATTGTTTGTGTAGCGTTCGTTCATTTGTATTTACTGATAACTCCTATATTCGCATATGTGCGTAAGCAAATCAAAGCTATGGAAAAAAATATGAAAACTTGAGAGGACACTGTCGCCTTTACAGTGGACTTCCGTCATCTGGTGCGTTTGGCTCCAGCGCTCCGCTATTCCAACAGCGGAACGGAAACCAGAGTGGGCCTGCACATGACAGTGCAGCAGCTGCAATTCAGGCATTGGGAGCCGTGGGATCGGGCCTTCATAGTCAACAGGTTCGTGTTTCTGTCATTCCGTGCCAAATTGAATGTGAATACTAGGTTACTTGAACTGTATGACAAGGATAACTGTGCTTCTGACCTATTATTTATCAAATTAATATTCAGAGTGGCAGTGGCGCATTCAGTCTTCCTGGAGTGCCTCCCCTCAGCATGTCGCCATCGAATCAGATGCTTCGCTCTGGTATTCCCCAGCCACCGCAACGTCAGAATTCTGGAACTGGATGGTCGTCGCAGATTCCCACACCTGGAGCCCTCAGGTAGGATTCTGGGCCAATTTGATGTCATTTATATCTTTTCTTGGTCTTATGTAGTCGCTCCGCGTTAATTATTGTTAGATTGTATGCGTGTGATTATATGTGTGTGATTATATGTGTGTGAAAGTTGGAATAAAGTGTCTAGGTTGTCTGTTTTCAGATCCACTCCTGGAGCAACAACACCACAGAATGCGGTCGACTTTCAGTCAGCCCTTCCACCGACCTCGGCTCAGCATGACATCCAGGTATGAAGGATTAGAGATAGGAACAGGGTATACTTTCCGTGCCTGTGGTTTGTTTAGTTTATGATAGACCGCTTTAATAAAACCCTTCAAATTATTTGTAGTAACCTCGACTTCTTTTATTTACTTCTTTTGTACTGGAATTTACTGTAAACTTTCCAGGCGTTGCCTCGTACTTCTGCCCCGAGTGCGTTTCCCGATGACTTGTCCAACGTTACGTTCAGCGATGAAGTGCAAGAAGAGGTATGTTCTGAAAATTATGTTTTTAAAAATTAAACCACGAACTGTTGAAAATGCATCACATTGTATGTGTTTATGGATGAGTCTGCTTTTCAGGTCAACACCTACTTTGAGCAGATCTACGCTACCAATGGCGGTTTGCACGTACAGGATCTCATCCTAAAGCTGAAGTATTTCCAACAGTCCAGCGTGCAGAGGGAGAGAGATGTGAGTGTCTAATATATTTTGTCGTTACCAGTTTTTATTTGTATATGACAAATAATTTGCAGTTGGGATTTAATATTGTAGCATTGTCATTTTTCCTCTAGGTTTTGGCATGTCTTGTGAAGAATCTTTTCGAAGAATATCGTTTCTTCCACGACTATCCCGAACGAGAGTTGAAGACAACGGCCGAGGTTTATGGAGGAATCATCCGTGAGGGAATCATAACGTGAGTTTCCGGGATATACATCGGAGGCCGTATTCACCAACACACATGGAGCCCTCTAGGCTCTGAATCTCCTGCTCTCGCACTCTCTACGCACTGTTTAGCTCCCTAGGGAGGCCAGGGAGGGCTCCCTGCGTGTTGGTGAATACGGCCTCTGGAATGGGTAATCTGTGATATTCGTAATTCCTCTCACTATCTTGAGATGAGCGAATTGCCGATTCCACCCATGGCCACACTTAGAAGTTAGTGGTTATTGCATTTAAGTATGTGTTACTTACGTCAATTGCCAATGGGTATATGTTATTTAAATTTGTTTTCAGCAACCTTCAATTTGCTACGGCTGTGCGTAAGGTGATCGAATCGCTGCAGGCGAATCCCCAATCCAAGTTGTGGACTTTTGGAATTGTGGCCTTGAATGCGTGCAAGAGGAAACTGTGCTGCTATCCAAAGGTTTGTCTTATTTTTTTGTCTTTAGCCTTTCTTACAGATTTTTGTCTTTAGCCTGTATACACTTCCAAAAATAAGTATGCACTAGAAGAAGAAAATCTAATAGCAAATGAGAAATAACGATAACTTGTAGGTGTGTTCGATGATCATGCAACACGAGAACTTTTCCAAGTTCCCGCCCAATCTGAGTTCGTATGTGCGTGCCGGAGTGAGCGAGAAATTGCCCCAGAATACTGGCCGAGAGACTCCTCCCAACTGGAGTCAGGCTGGCACAGCTAGTGTGGGACAGTCGCCCGCCCCACAGAGAAACAATTCGGGAGATGGACAGAGACCTGCTGTGCCGGGAGCCGTGCCGCCGGGAAGAACGGTTGGTTACCGCTTTGATAACTGGTGATCTCGTTAACAACACGTGTCACTATTTCCATCTGTAATAATGTTATGTTGTAATGCTTGATTATGCATAATAACATATTGGTGGTTTTTGTGACGCATCTTCTTGATGTAGTAAATTATTAAATTTGTTTAGGGGACAAGTGTATTGTCTTATACCAACGTCGATACTCTCGTGCAAGCAACGGAGAAGGAAGGAGCTGAAATTGATAAACCGGTTGAAGCTGTGCTGGACAAGGTTTGTTTATTTGTTTGTTTGTTGGGGATCCAAACGCGAACCACTCAAAAAATAACACACAAAAAGAAACGTGTAATTGTCTATGGAAGTGTAAAAAAGGAAGTATGAAAGTTGATCATGTGCGAACACGATACCCTTTGAAGTAGAATATGGAGATTATTGTGGTTAGTTTAGGTTTACTTCTTGTTCAACAACCTCTCGCAAGCAAACTTGGACCCGAAGAAGGATGAGATGCGCGGATTGATCAGGGTAACTTTGCGTTTTTGTGGTTTGTGGTTGTTTGTGGTTGTGGTTTTATGGTTGATTGGACAGCCCCCTACACATCTTTTTTTTTACTAGTCTCGTTTGGCTGAGTGGGTACCATGGCCTGCCTTGGACTCGAACCGAGAAAGTGTTTCAGGCACGTTACCGACAAGGTACCAAATACTGACGATCTTGAGTCTAACTTTTCTTTTTTTTCTAGGAAAATGGGGATATGTTTGTTCGCTGGCTGGCACAGTACATTGTGATGAAGCGAGTGTCGATCGAGCAGAACTTCCAGCCATTGTACAACAATTTTGCGCAGGCTATTGATGACCCTCTTCTAGACAAGTACATCAAGATGGAGACGTTCAGAAACATCAAGGTATGGTTTGCTTGCTGCGTTATCTTTTTTGCTATCATGTTACATGCCATTTCCTGTTTAAGTGCAGTGAATGAAACATACTGTAATTAATTGTGTAATTTGGCGTTTGTAGATTTTGCTCCGTTCGGACAAGCGACAGGCTGCTTCGAACTACAGTGACCGTCAATTGCTGAAGAACCTCGGACTGTGGTTGGGTGCGGTGACAATTTCGAGGAATCGACCGATCACTGTTTCGGTTAGTTTTTGGACTTTTGGCTTTTTATTCTCAAAACTTGGGCATCAATCCCAAATTTGGGCGTGGCCGTATGCAAGAACAGTGGGAGCCTGGGACGCCTGGGAGCCTCCCCGGTTCGGAGAATTTGTGTCTGCGCGTCTCTGATTCATGTGATCCCATTCGTTCTCTCACCTCCAACTGGGAGCTGGGAGCATATTCCCGGTGTTCGTGCATAAGGCCACAGGCACAGGTATCTTCAGTCTAGTATCTTGCGATCATATGTTTACTTGTTCAACTTGTTGTGCTGTTATAGGAACTTGACCTGAAGTCGTTGCTGATGGAGGCCTACTACAAGGGACAGCCCGAACTGCTCTTCGTCGTTCCTTTCATTGCCAAGATCCTGATCAGCTGTGCGAAAACTCCGGTAAGTAGTGCTTTACTTTTTTTTGCATTACCCATTCCCTTTTTTATCTGTTTGTAAAATGGCTAACTCATTTGTTTCAGATATTCAGCGCGACATCGGCTTGGATACGAAGTATATTAAAAATACTCGCGGAGTTACACAATGAACCGGACTTAAAGATCAACTTGAAGTTTGAAATTGAGGTAAGCATTGATGGAAAGAAATATTTATTTATATGTTAATTGACTGATTGATTGTAGGGCTTCTACATCAATGTTGAGTTTAGCAAAATACATTTTGTTTAGGTCTTGTGCAAGGAACTGAGCATCGATCTTCAAAGTCTACCGATTGAGGGAGTGTTGAAGGTACGGATGTTATTTCATTTAAATATTTACATCTATCTATTTGTCGTTGAACATGTTTACTCGTTACTTCTAGATTAAGCAAGGGCCTCCGGATTACAAGTCCAACGTTACCTTACCTCACATTGTTCAGGACACGGAGCGTCTTGTCCGCCTTCCGCAGCAGCTTTCCGACCTGACCATGCTGCAGCAGCCGGACACTGGTTCGAGTCCTGTGCCCAGTCATACGCGTATCCCTGGCGGTCCTGCTATCTCTACCGGAGGAACCACAACCCCGCATGAACATCGTGTGTTTGTTTATATTCCGCCGTTTAATACTGTTCTTTATGGATTCAATTTGTTTTCCTGGGGCACAAATCCCATACTTAAACGGAGATATCTGTTTGGCTAAATTCTTATTATGCTGGAGCTGGTCTTACGGTGAACCAATCGGTTTTTGGAAAGTTTATCGTCCTTTTCATTCAGCGTCAATGGGTGGTTCGGACACGAAACCATCGACTCCCCTTCCCGGAAGCGAACCAGCTGTGGAACAGACCGAAGTCGGACCCTCGCCCGCACACTTTCACTACCACGACATCAACGTGGTCTCCTTCGAGGGCATCGTGCCGCACCTAAAGATCCCGGCCCACCTACCGTTGTTCCAGTTGCATCCTCAGCTGAAGCATGTCATCAAGCCAGCAGTCAACCACGCAATTAAGGAATTGATTGGTACGTTTTTCATTGGTCCAGGACCAAAATTACGTTTTTAAATGACAGGCATTGGAATTTGCTACAAATTTTCTTGGATTTTAATGCAGTTTTTTTCTCAGTAGAATGAATATGAATAGCATGTTTTATTCGAATGGGGAACTGGGTAGGAGTTACGTTTCCTTTACAGTTTCTTTTACAATTGTTGTTTCATCGATCAAGTATGTATTGTTTAGGCCCTGTCACCGAGCGTGCCCTCAAGGTTGCCATGACTGTGACGGAGCACGTGGTTAAGAAGGACTTTGCCCTCGATGGCGACGATCAGAAAATGCGCAGAGCTGGACACCACATGATGCGCGCCATGACCGCCGGTTTGTCTTTTGTTTTTGATGTTTATGCTAATTCGCTATTCCTTCAGTTATGTGTGTATGATATTCATATTACGGATAAAATATGTGAGAAATTGTAGGTATGGCTGCGATAACGTGCAGAGACCCGCTGCAGACCACCTTGCAGACTTATTTGGTCCAGGCCTTCATGAACAGTCTCCGTAACGCGAACACCTCCGAGAATAAGGTGAGTCTCTTTCTTATAGTTTTTTAACGCCAACCTCATTTAGAACAAAACGTCTTCGTTGGAATCTGGGAGTTTTTTCTTTAAAGCGAAGTACCGGCCGATTTTTGAAACACAGTAGACCAGCATTATTGTGCAGCTTATGCAAATGACCATAAATTAGAGCAAAAAATCGAGCTAAATTCGAGCAAATTAGCGTAAGAATTCAGTTGTCCACGATGGGTTTCAAAAACCGGCCGGTATTTCGCTTTAACTCGGTTAATTCTCCCTTTTTTAGCAAATGATCGACGATGCGGCCATGTCAATTGTCCTTGAGAACCTGGAACTGGCGACCAACTTTATCGTGAAGACTGCTTGTGAAAAGGTATTGTTTTGTGTACGGGACTTGCTCTAAGACTGATGACCAGTGAGTGACCTATGATCTCTGGGTTATTTGTTAAACTCAGTTATCTGATCGATTTTATTGTTTTTCTGAGTTCGGCTTCTTTTCAGGCCACCCCGGAACTTGACAAGAGGCTGGAAAATGAGCTCACTCTTCGTGTTAATGCTGCTAGAGATCAAAAGGAATTTGCAGGTATTTATATTGTGAACTTTAATGTGCTGTGTTGGAGTACTTTGTGATATTCAGTTTGCTGTTAATTGCGACCTTTACGGATGATTGGTCCTATTTTACCTTTATACTTTTTAGGGGACACAAATGCTCTCGCTGCTCAGAACTCCGTGCCCGAAAAGATCAGAATCAGACCAGAAGCAATTTCCAAGGAACAGCTTGCGGTCTATGAAGAATTTAGCACGTAAGTTGTGAACTTAGTTTTGTTCTGTCCTATGCTCACTTCATTCATTTTGTTTGTTTTCAGCTAACCAGATTTTGGTTGATCCAGCGACATTAAAGTTAACTACAGTTGGAAGAAGCCCGGGAAGGGGAAATGATTCAATTTTTGTTGTTTCAGCAAAATCTGCGGTTTCAAGCCTACGGCTGCCGAAGATATGATCCCCGACTTTGCCGGAGCCAAATCCGCTGCCAGTGGCCTCCCCCTCCAGAACGCGGAAGTGGACAAGCTTGTGCAGAATCTTCTCGCATTGGCGCGTGAAGCTGATAATCTGTTGACGACTAATCCAGCACCACAGAGCAAGGTTCCTTTTATGTTTTAATTAACGTCCTTTTATTTTTCCGTGCCAAATATTCGCTAATCCTCTTTGATTATCTTTTGTTGTGTTCGTAGGAAAGTGTATGTTGTATTTTGAATATTTGAATATTTATTATGCTCATTAAAAGAGCGCAACGCCGTAAGAGACGACGAAAAAAAGGAATCAAAGTAGATGATATAGATACTTGGAAATAATTCCCACCAAATATATCTCGATACCAATCAAATAGCTCAACAGTCCCACTCGTTGCAGGCTTTCGTGTCGGTGGCTCAGATTCGCGATATGCTCGTTCAACTGGCGAGCATGGTCCGCAATGGAATCTACCTCCACAACTTGGTGCACCGAGGAACCGAGCAGTTCCTGCATGGTTATCACGTCGAGAAGAGTTCGCAGGGTGAGCGAATTGTCAAAGTTATCCCTACCTTTCATTTTCAAAAATTTCGATCATTAAAGCGAAATACCGGCCGGTTTTTGAAACGCATCTCAGGTACTTGCATTCGTATACGTTTATGCAAAGTGGGGTCTAGTTTTTATTATAATTTATGCTCATTTGCGTAAGCTGCATAAGAAAGCAGGTATACGCAATGTGTTTCAAATACCTTTAAATTAAACATGATTCATGACCTCCAAAAGTAGAAGGCTCTGGCACGTTGTTTCGATTTCCCCAATTGACTTCTTCTTCGTGTTTAGGAATTGAGATTGAGTGGGCCCGCCGTCTTCGTGATGTCTATTTGAGTGTGATCCGCGTGCTCGTCGCTCAATTGGGCCTTTCTGAGCTGCAGAGGAGAATCACTGCCGTGCTAGTTCAATGTCAAGTCGAATACCGCTTCAACCATGAGGCTATTGATGTAAGACTTGTATTACAACTTGTTTATTGGTTTTTTTTGTTATTTGTTTTGCAAAGCAGGATAGTTTATCTATTGATAACGCGATAGCGCTAACATAGTTTGAGTTACATTTCCATATGAACAGTGCGTTTTATTAGTTTCGATCAAAGTACCGTATCTTCAAGGATTGACAATTGCTTGAAGTTTGGGATAGTTGCACTTACTTATTACTTCGTTGCTTTCAGTTTCTCTACCGTAATCAGCTGATTCTGACTGCCATCTACGACCAGCATCTGGCACACGTGATCGAGAGCGGAAGTTTTGAGGCGGCCATTTTTGCTCAGAAATTGATCAAGGTATCTTTTTAGCTCCTCCGTCTCTCTATCTCTCTTCTCCCCTCTTTCAATTGCATTGCGGACTCATGGGGTGTGGAAATGTTTTCAAATCAGTTTTATTTGTTATTGATTAATTTCCGTTTCTGGTCAATCGTTCCACTTTTAGTCCCTGAATGACCACTTCAACCAGCCGAATCTCCTCCGTGAGAAGTTCCCCCAAGTCATCGAACAGATCCACAAGCTGCAGCAATTTGGTGCCCACCGCCCCACTCCCGACCCGACCACGGTGGCCTCTCCGGCTGTTTTCCCCGATCGACCGACTACACTGGCAGGGTTTGTCTTTTAAATTGCACTTTGACAGTTGGCATGCAACTCCCTGTATATTGAGGTGACCGGAAAATTGTGTAGGGGAATTCGTCAAATTTATCTTTAACTTTTAACGTAACTTTAGAAATTTGCGTTGCATAATTTTACATAATTTTTGTTCTTGACGTTTATGTTTCAGATATCCTGCCGGATCAGGAACGCCACCGAACCTTCCGCAAGGGGCGGAGTTTGCTCCTCAGGATGTCGAACTTCAGGCTAAGGTACTGTTTTTGCATCTTTGAGTTTTAGTTTTGTGTAGCTTATTTCTTTGCAGTTTGTAAGCAGTTTGGTTGCATATTTCAAAATTCAAAGTGTGATTTTTTTCTAGGTTGAGGCCATTCTCCGTGACTGGATCTCGTTGTGCTACACTCCGTTGGCGCAGATCGACCCCCAGCAGGCACTTGCCAAGATTATCCATCTGGTAGGTTATTTTGTATTCTTTTATTTAAAAATGTTGTGTTTTGTCTTGTACGAATTACTCGTAGAACCTGTGTCGTCATGCTCTTGTATGTGATAAATGATTATAAGGCGTACACAGTTCTATCAACCGAATCCGTGGAAATGGGCAGGTTTCTAGTAGAGCGTACATCGTGGTGCTCACCGTTTTAATATTTTTTTTCTTTTAACATATTTGATGCGGTGGTACCGAACAGTCTTAGTATGTATGAATTATTTTATTTTTTTCTTATTTCTTTTATGTTTTCAGATGCACGAGCACGGTGTCCTCTCCACCGATGACATGATCACCCGCTTCTTCCGAATGTGCACTGAAATGTGCGTGGACGTGTCGTACAGACTACTCAAAGTCGAGACTGCCACTTCTGCCAATACCGTAGTCCGCCAGCGATGCTACTACACTTTGGATGCGTTTGTCAAGCTCACCTGGTAAGTGTCTGAAATGTTAAGCCTTATTAACTTGTTAACTAAAAATCAGCAATATGGACTGATTAGAATGGTTCCAAAAGAGTCATATAGTGTGACACCAATACACCAAACCTTCAAAGGGTTCTTGTCTCCCTATTTTAACTTGTAATAGGATAGTTTCACAAATATCATATTTTGGCTGTTATTTACATAATGTAAATAACAGGCATGTTTGCAAGTGATAGTTGGAGCATTAGGTGTATTAGTAGAAGCCGTTTTATTATGTTGTTGATAGTTAGGTGACGACCATATATTTCGGATGCGGTGAGTTCAGTCGAGTTGGTTCTTAGTTCATACCCAACCCTTTACCTTACATTTGCAGTTTGATGGTCAAATTCTCGGACGGCAGCCAGCACCAGACAAAGATCAATTTGCTGAAAAAGGTGTTGAATATAGTCACATCTGTGCTTCTCAACGATCACGAGGTGGGTGTTTACTGTTTACTGAGCATCCCTGCTCCGTTTCGACATTACCACGTACGTAGCTTCAAATTGGCCCGTTAACACTGTTGTACATTAATGTGTACTGCCCGTGATTTAGTCTTTCCTAAAGTTTTATCATGTTTAGCTGCGTCGCGAGGGTTTCCACGCGGTGCCATACCATCGAATCCTGATCATTATGTTCCAAGAGCTCACACAGCCGGACCCATCACTGGACCCGATAGCGTGGCCAATTTTGGAAGCATTTGGACAGGCACTGTTCATTCTTCAGCCGAGAAGGTTTGTTTCTTTATCAATCGACAGAACCTTTGGGTGGATATGTATTCCTTTCGTACTGGTGTATGTCCGATAAATAATTGCGCTGTTTTCCAGGGCTCCACGCTTTTCATATGCCTGGCTGGATATTGTGGGACACCGGACGGTGATTGCACGACTTCTAGGAGTACAGCCTGGAAATGGTCCGTTTGTTTAGTTTTTTGGTTGGTTTTGTTATTAAAGTGATACACCTGCCGGTTTTTTGAAACACATCATGTGCAACAACATTCGTATACAGTTTATGCAAATGAGCATAAATTAAAATAAAAAATCGAGCAAATTAGTATAAATATGTAAGAAATTCAGTTGTTCACGATGTGTTTCAAAAACCGGCCGGTATCTCGTTTTGGTATGAATAAGATGTTTGCGATGCCTTACTCACTCCTTTCATTTGTTTTACTCTGTTGTTTCCAGAAACCGTTGATGCAATGAAGACATCTGCCATGTACACGCAGCTGATGGTTTGCCATCTCAAATTCCTCGCACCATTCCTGAGGAACATTGAACTGCCGAAGAGTATCGCCTATCTGTACAAGGTGCGTTGACTATAAGATTGAAAGTAACGGATTCGTCCCTAAGTGTGCCGGGGGCGTTCATTTTACTTTTGTGAGCTTATTATGTACTGTTCCATAGTACTCTTTCCAAGTGTGGCCTTCGTTTTCTATATTGTGGGATGCGTTCTGTTAGATTTTATGTTTAACTCTTCCATTTCAGGGAACATTGCGGGTTCTGTTGGTCGTGCTGCACGACTTCCCCGAACTTTTGTGCGACTACCACTACGTGTTGTGTGACACGATCCCTCCCAACTGTGTGCAACTCCGTAATCTCGTACTCTCTGCTTATCCCAGGAATATGCGACTGCCTGATCCATTTGCGCTCAACTTCAAGGTTAGTCGTTGTATACTTTTTGGCTCTTTAGATTATTTGCACGTTAGGGAAACTAGTTAGTAGTTAAAACAGACATTACCAACATTTCTCGTTAAAAACGTGTATATGCATACATAATCCCTGTATGCGATCGATCGGCATATGTTATTTATGCAGTTATAAGTTTAGTTTAATTGGATCTCCTTTTGGACACACAGTGCGTTCTAGTTGTCGCCTATATTCAAGCGGGATCAATCTGGTCGTATTTTCGTATTGTCTGCTCTGAAATACATTACGTTAATTTTCAGCAAGTGGACGCAATTACGGAAATGGCAATCGAGCCCAAGAGGAACATTCTCAACATGACATCGATAATCCCTCAGGAGATGCGACAACAATTGGACAGCTACTTGGCCTCCAGGAGCAATGTGGAACTGCTGAGCACGCTGCCCAACATGCTTCAGGTATGTAGTTTAGTCCTGTGGAATCTAGACTATGTGAGACGAGTTAGACGACGTCCAGCTACTGAATGCGCTATTTGTTACGGAAGCTCTCTTATTGCTAGACATGTGAATATGGGAAGACGTACTCGAAATCGAAATTCATTCTATTTTCAGGTTTCTGGAACCCCGGGCTCCAAGTACAACACGACCGTCTTGAATGCAGTGGTTCTGTACGTGGGAATGCGGGCGATTGATGCAATCCACTCGAGGGATCAGCGTATCTCGATGACGACGATTGCACACACTTCCTTTATGGACATTTTCCAGAATCTTGCAGTCCGGCTGTGCACCGAGGGTTTGTTTTATTGATGTTTTTACGTTTTCCTTTTCGATCTTTTTTCACATTTAAATTGTGCACTGAAACACTATTTTTTTTTCGCTTAGCCTTCAAGGAAGCCGCGGTTTTTACAATTTACATTGCAGGTCGCTACTTGTTGTTCAACGCCATTGCCAACCAGCTGCGTTATCCCAATGCGCACACCCACTACTTCAGTTGCACTCTGCTTTTCTTGTTCCAACAGGCCGACATGAATGTTATGAAGGTTGGTATTACCACAATTGTCTTTTTTAATTGCGACAGTTTTAAGGTCTGATATAACTGTGGTCAGTGTCAATATGTATTACTTTAAAGCGAACTAAGTGAGACCAATAGCTAGAGCAGACCCCGTTCGTGTGTTCCAGACATGAGCCCCATGCAGGTGGAGTTCTTTACTTACCTTTTTATATTGTAATTATATTCTTCGTTCAGGAGCAAATCACTCGAATCCTGTTCGAGCGCCTCGTTGCCCTTCGGCCGCATCCCTGGGGACTCTTGATCACGTTCATAGAGCTCATTCGGAACCCTCAGTACAATTTCTGGGCGCATGAGTTTACCAGGTAAGGTCTTTTTTCTTGTGATTCCTATTTTTACTTACTTCGTGCCTGATGACCGAATCCTACTCGTGTTAAAAATAGGGTTTGTTGGAAGGCGATAAAAACAAGAGAGTCAGAGTTAACAAGAATGTCTACCGAGATGAACACTAAGTAGCGGCAGTTAAGAACCTTTGGTTGTGTTATATTCTCTTTGTCACACTGTTGAACTTGCGTGCTTTTCAGATGTGCTCCAGAAATTGAGCGTCTGTTCCGCAACGTCGCCCAAACGTGTATCGCTGCGTCTCGGGAGCAGCCCGCTCCAGCAGCTGCAGGGACTACCGCATCTGTTGCCAAATAGAGTTGCTGTGAAGAAAGTGTAGTGCCGCCGAAAACGAATCTCTTACTGAATATGTCCAATTGGCAGGTCACCTGTTCCTTGTTTTATTTATACCCTTACACCTTATATGACGCAATGATCGTGCTATTTACATAGTATCTCCCAAACACCGTACAATTCTCTGTTAATTATGTTACCTAATCTGGCGCAGCTCATCTAAATGGTTTTATCGATCATCATGGTTTACTACTAATATGTGATATGGTTAAACTGGGATCTAGGTGTAACTGGAATGATTAGAATTACTGTGGTGATTGGTATACTGTAGTCTCACTTGTCCATAATCTAAATTAAGACCGCTATCTCATCCAGTCGGTAATGCCCCGGTGTGTATAGTCCGAGTCCGAGACGCACACGCACTTTGTGCAATGTTCAGATTTTCTCTTTGCCCCGGTTCTGTTTAGAAACACCCTTTGTATATGCAAACTTGCGAGGTGCTAATTCCTTTTTGTACCTCAAAAGTTCTTCCGTTTCCATCTTTAACAGTCGATTTGTGTCCCATTTCTACAGTAAAATCTCACGTGTCCGTCATTCTGTGCGTTTTGTGGCTCTGGTCAAAGTGCGATTGTAGTATTTACTATCTGTCGGGTTTTATCTCCTATCAGTAATGTTAACTTTCTTTCGTTTTGTTGAAGTGGATTGTAACTATTTATATTATAGTTTCTGATTGAATGGATAGGGTACTTTTTTTTGACTTCTCTCACTCATTTGCGGGCCCACTTAAATTACTTTCGCTTTTTGTTTTGTGTTTGTGAACTCCCGCCTAGTATACTACTCACCGTACGTGTTTTACACCTCCAGTTTCCCCAAATAACCAAAGTATTATTTATTACTACGTTTCTTATTCTTCACATATATTTAACGACGCTAATTGTTTCGTTTGGAGAGCTTGTCACAGATATTTTATGCGTGCTTTATACATGGTTACTACATTGTTTTATCCATCTTTTTTTCCTCACCTAGCCTTTTTGTTATGCGCTACTTGTATAGTTGCTTTGAAGGGAGTTTCCCACTTCCTTTTGTTATTTTCGTGTTTCTTTCTTTTTTTGTGCTTAATCTTTAGGAGTTTCTTACCGAGTATTTGTATTTGTGAAGCATAAATTGTTTTTTTTTCTCATTGGTATATCAAGACACGGTTCATAGGAAATGCTTTGTATAAAAAAAAGAAACAACAACGTGGCAATAACAATAACAACAACAACGTAAAAATTTGCTAACTAAACGTATAGGCATTATTAAACTCAGGGTAGTGAACGTGACTTGGTTTAGCTGATAGCTCACAATTATTTTGCCTAAAACGATAAAAGTATATCAGAATCGGTCTAATAAGTGTATACTAGGAAAAACTTTCCATGAAGGCATTATTCGTCATCGCTAAAGTCCGCAAATCTGTTCTTCTTTTGCGCACTTGTTGGTTCTTGCTTCGGAGTTTTCTGAAAAATATTTCCATCACATACCCTTTTTGACACGTGTTTTGTTTCGTTATTTCAAACTTGTGGGGGTTGAGACCCGGTGGAGAGAGACATTCACCAGTGAAACTAATATGTAACCCAGAAACGAACCGAGAATGAAACCTTAATGGCTTACCAGATCCACGGTCCTCTCTTTCTCCTTCTTTTTCTTCTTATCTTTGTTGATCTGAGGAGTTTGGTCCGCATCATTCATTCCCTAGAATTGCAAACGATGAAAGATATTTATATTCCAATACTGCAAAGATTTGTTTTAAGGGGAGTGGGAAGGAATGCCGTTTGCCTCGCACTTTAACTCATTTTTCCAGTCAAACGATCAAAAATAACATGTTTTTCAAGGATTCACTTCGGAACTTTGGAAAACGCTCAGTTTCAATAAAGGAATAGCTCTGCGTACTGTAACTTAAAGCCGTATAACAGCCGGTTTTGAAACGCACATTGGACTATGTATTCCTATGTAGCCTATGCAAATAACTACATTTTGTTTATAATAATTATAATAATTTGCATACAATACATTGGAAGGCTGTACGTACACCCTCTGGTGAAACAATAAACTCTACTCCTTACATTTTCGGTGACTTCCTCCTGACGTGTGTGATCCAACGGCTCCTAAAACATATAATTACACAAAGAAGAAAATTGAAATAGCTTTGTTTACGCGATCGTCGATCCACCAGCGATTACTGCTTCGTACAAAGTACAAAACCGAACTTTGGGTGTATTTTTTTAGCTTCACCTAACTTTGGAAATTCTTGCGCTTTCCTTGTATTGTCAGACATGCAAACATGTTGTTACAAAATCAAAAAGACAGTATACAATGTTACTTTAAAGGGAACTTAACTCCGGTTCATGATGATTCGATGCAAAGTAATATGACTTATGATAGATATACGTACCTCTTTTATACTGCGCAGTTTGAGTTCTTTGTCCTTCTTCCTCTTCTTCTTTTCAGAACTTGTTTCTATTTCCTGAAGAAAACCAAAAATTATTCAGTACAAAACAAACGAAAGCATCGGTTGAATTAAAACATATGACGATGACAGATAGTGTCATGTTACAGTAACGAAGCTCATAAATAGGCCAGTAAAGTTGTTGATGACATCAAATGACACAGATATAAACTCTGTCAAATGTGAAAACAAGCCAGTACAAAAAATCCCTATAAATCTGAAAAGAATCTTAGACAAGCGTGCCAAATAATAAAGCCAAAATTTTGGACAAAAGATCTTAAAAAAGGTCAATGTTTCATGCACTATATATTACTAGCACTATGTGTACAAACTTCACTCCTTGGCCCATGAACTAAATATACATGAGCAATCGACAACGTAGACTATATAGACAGTAATTGTACATGCAAATTTACAAATATTACCAAGCATGCTCACAAACAATCATTCACAAATTCACACATAATAAACTCAGTGGTGAAAAAAGAGAGTATGAACCACACCACAGAACTTGGGCAATCGTTTAAAAGAGCTACAAGAATAACATACCCCATCATTCGTTTTCAATCGCTTATGCGCGGGTTCTTCTCCTTCTAAAACAACACTCTCGTTCAGACCATTTTCCTCGTGCTCGTTTTCATCAGCACTGAAAAGATCAACTATACACATAACAAAAGAACGCGAGAAATGTGATCTAATATACCAAAAACGAATTGTGCTTATACTCAACTTACGCATCTATTTGTATTATTTCTGTTCACTTATTTGTTTGTGCACATACTCACAAGAATTCGATTCGTTAAGTACGGGTCCTGTGATAGGACAAAAACGCCCCAAACAAGACATAAGGCACACGACGTTGCGTAAGGCAAACTATCGTTGGGCAAGAATAATCCCACAACAGCGTGGCGACTATTAAACGACATCTTCGTGACCAAGGAATCTAACTTTTCAGACGCAATACAATTAATTATGCCTATTCACATAACTAAGTATACCATAAACAAATAGCGCTTATACAGGAAAACATTAAAATAAAGTATAAATATTAAATATTAAACATCACGATACATACCCATTCTCTTCATTTCCTTGTAAGGCGAACAAATCGTCACTCAACTGTTGTTCGTGCTTTCTAAAACAATAAACAAATTAACAACAAATTTCTTAAACACTTCCAGGTTAAATTGCACATAAACATATGTAAACAAACTCAAACATACATAATATGCGGCATAAAAGGGAATAAACTATCGCAAGATAAGAGCATACTGTAAATATGAATAGAATCACCTCTTTCGAGAGACGTTCTGTTCTTCGACCATTGCTGCCTGACCCTCCTCCTTGTAGGTGACCTAGAGAAACATAATTGAAAGGCAAAACTACAAACTACAATTAGATTCGGCTTCTGTATAATCGCAAAACAAATAGAAAGCACCTTCCCAAGCAGAATCAAAGCGAATCTTTTCTTCTGTAGACTCCGAACTAATTGCGAACCAGGTTTACCGTCTACTTATTAATCACTATCACAAAAAATTGCAAACTACTTTAATGAAAACCAATAAATAAAAACATTTTTACTGTTGGGACAAGAACAACAAGCAATGCGCTACAGAAATACATACATAAGAACAGCAAAAAACAAGATGATTCAACTCAAATATAATAAATGCATTTGATTAAAGCTGGAAATTATACTTTGTTCGCCATGTTATACTATATATATACGTCCATAGTATCAATCACTGCGCACACTCATTATCCTGCAGAGGCCGTATTCACCAACACACTCTTAGCTCCCTGTGGAGGCCAGGGAGGGCTCCCTGCGTGTTGGTGAATACGGCCTCAGAACCAAATATCACCTATGACCAACCTTTAACAAATTGGCCACAATTGAGCACATGCCTCCCTTGACATCTAGTCCCGTGCACCTAACGAGCACTCTATCACCGGCTTTCAGACTATGGCCACCCAGACGAGCTCGTGCCTGAAAAGAGAAAATATAAGATGTAACAACGTTATCCTTAATCCCTTACCATTCATTACCTTACTGGCCCTAACCTGAACATGTAGGGCTATTTGTCACCCGAAACTCATCATCTACTCTACGCATGAGAAGAAGTTAAACGCCTTGGAAAATGTGCATGAAGCTGACTAAAAGCTCATTTTTTTTTGTAATAAACAATTATCCTAATATTACCCATCGAGAGAAAAACAACTACATAGGACCAAAGTAAAGGAAAATAATAAAAAGAAAAGGAATAACATTCATATCCGTTAAGAATCGAGCGACATTTATCTTCGTACCGGTGTCTAGAATTCCAACAGTATATTTTCGGGTCAAGTCATTATCAATTAGTCATGAAACATTCCGCACTAATTTCACAAAGTCAAGCACCCCCATGGGGAATTCCCCGTCTTTTTCACTGCGTGTCTCACCTTAGTATGCTATTTTCTGTCCCCAGGGAATATTTCCCCGAGGCAATTAGGGTGGTGCATATGACCTCAGCTAGAAAATGTCTCACCGCCTTGTCAATCCTTCCCTTCACTTGCAGCGTCTCGTGTAAAAGGGCGGAGAAAAAGTCGTGCGAGATTTGAAGGACCCGTGCCTCGTACTTCTTACCAAGTCGAGGTCTGAAAGTGAGCAACTCTTATCAATTATCAGGATAACAATTTTGTTTACGATTCTCAGTGCAATGAAGCCTGACAAACCAAGAAAACACAAAATTAACTAACAAAAAATACAACTCGAATAAGGTTTTAGTTTAGTATTTCCAATTCACTTCCCAAGCGGATTTGTGTACAAAAAATGTGCTCTATGTGTGTTTTGATTCTAAAGACCGCATGCAGATGAATATGAATGTGTTTCATACAATGTAAAAATATCTAACGATTCAACAAGGATTATTCAAGAAAATGCAACTGTAAGACAACAACGAACCACTAATAGAGTATTTATGTTACACTTTCGCGCGAATTCGCCGCGCAAGTACCATCCAAGTTAACTTTTCCATTTTCGAGCAGTTTTCCATTGTGTATGCAAAAAAAGCTGCAGGTGTATGTAAATTTCTTACTGCATGTAAAATTTCACTGTGGGAAACTGCGATAACACGGATGATAGTTCCGCATGCGAAAGTGCGCGAAAGCGTAACATAAATACTCTATGATAAACCTATTGTTAATCCTATCAATACTTTCATTTCAAACACTTAAACACTACAATTATGCAAATATATCAGGAATATAAAACAAACAAAAAATGTAAATCCACCTGAAAACAATCTGCTTGACCGCGTAGTCCGAGTGAAAAACCATCTGGTCGTCCAGTATCCTAGCTTGGCCCAAACGTCTGCACTCACCCACGCCGAACACAACGCCACGAGCACTAGAATGGAAAATAGGATCAAACTGGTTGACCCGCGACTACTCCCTAAAACGAAACACCGGCAGGTTTTTGAAACGCTTCATAGACAAATGAATTCTTACGTATTTATGCTAATTTGCTCGAATTTAGCTCGATTTTTTATTCTAATTTGTGTTCCCTTGCATACGCTGCAGAAGAATGCTGGTCTGCTTGATCTTGATGTGTTTCAAAAACCGGCCGGTATTTCGCTTTAAGGTCCCAAACCAGCCGTCCACCACAACGGCATATTAGATTATCAAGCTGAATAGTGGGCAGTAGTTGCGAGTTAAAAATTGGACAATGCGTGATAAGTGTATGGAAAATGAAAAAAAACTATTAGAAGGTTTATCAGTCTCCCAATAAACACTCAACTTCAAAAAATATTCCGGAAGAACAATATACAATCTAAACACCGAAGAGCACACTGAAGAAATACCCACCTCTTCCTATACTTCATCAAACTTCGAGTAGCAATGTAGTCGACTGCCTCGGTTAATTTACCCGCCACGTGGAAAGGCAAGGCGAGATGGCGTTTCTCGGTTACCTGCAATCAAATAGCTTCATATTATATGCACCGTTAACTCTCGCGGTCGCGGTAACTGTTACAGTATTCCCTTCCCCTTCTCTAATCTTCCTAAGAAGTCTGACAGACTCGCGGTTTCCCATAAGCATATTCAATAACACTCAATTGGGCATATCCAATGCGTTGGCCTTGGCCAGGGGAAAAAAATACCAGTTAGACGACATATAAGCGGAAAGCTTGTCTAAAAGTTTACTTGAAAATGTATAAGACTCACCTCAACCAATCCGCTGTTCTCATCCGTTTCCATTAGATTCTTATAATACTCGTACGATTCGAGATGGGCGGCGGCGGGCAACTTTTCCGTAACCTAAAATATTAGAGATATCATGTATAATTTCTATGATTACTCAAAGTAAATGATATTTTAGTGCAGATGCAATCAAACTAGTGAATCCGGAAGTATTCAAATCATCTGTATAGAATGGATAAATGATAAACACAAACAAATGTCAAACTAAAGCAAATGAGGAGAAGAACTTGAAAAACACTGCCACTTTCCACAAAAGCAAATAATGAGCAACTGACTTTTCAAGAATAAAAACATAAATACATCTTCTAAAGCATACAGGTAAAACTAACCTGTGCTGCTTGTTTGTTCTTCTTTTTCTTCTTTTCGGACTTGTTTGGAGTAGTACTAACCGCTAAAAACAAATACTTTAACTACTGTAACAAAATAAGTTCAATCTTTTCCAATGACGGCAGATAATAAAATTACACTGAAAAGGCTTTCACAACCAAAGAACAGACTAAAAACCTGAATTGAGTTCGTCCTATCCCACAAGAAAAGTTAAACAAATTAACAAAAACACACTGCATAGGTTATTCAAAGTGGAAAATTTGAAGAATGCTACCCCACTGAAGTATACTACGCAAATTGGAAATATACAACCTTTTTCCATGCGGGGTAGTATTTTGTAACGAAAAACTACTACCCCATCATTGTCCTAGGTAATCATGAACCCTTTTCTCATATAAATAAAAAAAATTCCCCAGATATAAAAGTTAAAGCGAAATACCACCCGGTTTGGGGTTTTTTCACCAAAAATAGTTTGAAAAAAGTTATAAACGAAAATAAACATAAAAACACAAACAAATAAGGGCATCTTGCACAAAAATGTTCTCAAACAACCATATTTTGCGATTTTGTATGGGAAAATTCGCTTCAGGCGATTTGCCGATTTTAATACTAGCACGGCCCTGGAAAAATCGAGGGATGGCCTTTTCAAATGATCACGCATACCGCAGCATCCAAATGACGAAATGTTGACAAAATATTTTGAATTCGGCTAGTAAAACGGTGGTTTGAAAACGGTGGTCAACGCACGGTTGTTTACTCCTCCTCTTTTTGTATTTTTTTGTTGAGACCGACCGCTAATTCGCTTTAATAAAGTTCTTATTCAAGCTACAATACTACCCCGTCAATGTGAAAACAGTAACTCTTTTAACAAAATACTAACCTCACCCCCACAAACTGAATAGCACTAGTAACCACAATTAGAATATCACAACCCCCCCCCCCCCTCATCAGACGGGGGCAGTATTTTGAAAAAAAGAGGGTAGTATTTTGTATAGGACAGTAGTAGCCTTTTTTTAAAGGGGTAGAAAACTTCGATGTGCCAATGTGCGGGACAGCACTATTCAATTCTACAGTTCTGACTTATATGCCATTACCGTAACATATGTTGCTGGGCAATCAAAATCAAACAAGAAAAAAATATAAAATAAGAAACAACTAATAAAATAGGAGATTAAACATACATTGAACGTCCTCCGGGTTCTCCACCTCTCCCCCATTATCATAAGCATATACCAACTCTTCTTTCAATTCTTCAGCTTCCTTTTTTATTTTATTTTTGTGTTTTCCCATTCTTTGAGTTGACGGCTCTGAAAATACACACAACATATAGAATAGTAGACAGCAATAATACTGTAAATCTGGTACAAATAAGATAAATAAAAAAACGTACTTTGAAATGGAAAACATTATCGTACGGTACAGAGCGCGAATAAAAATATACGAGAAATCGTGATATAAGTACTGTCACAACAGTCGGTAATGTTGAATCTAGAAAGGTGATTACAAAGATATTTTATTTCGGCACCTCCACATAAAAACAACCCAACTCAACCGAAGTGAAAAAAATTCCTATAATAACACAGTAACAATCAAAGTTATCAAAGTCAAAACAACACGTTAGTGGTCATTATCATAATTTGTATCACCATTAATTTGTGAACATTAGTATAAACAGTAAATGCAATATCTGCACGTTCATCTATAGTCTATGTATTAATGAAAGTACTCAGGTAAGTTGTGAAACCAAAAATCAAAACTTCAGCGGGATGTTGGGCCATAACGGCGGTTGTTTCTTCTTATAAACCGAGTCGAATTGCAGATCGAGAGCTGTTTCCATGGCAAAAATCTGAAAATATGAAGTTGCTGAATAAGCATTGCCTAATGGGAAACTTCAGACAGTGTACCCACTCGTGGGTTTGCCACTCTGTACGTTATCGCTACAAAGATGGTGCTAAATTTAATTGTGCATGCCATCAGAAGCCCATATTTACCACTACAATTCCCTCGGAGAAATATTCCCTGGGGACAGAAAATCGTATTATAACAGACAAAAAAAGACAAAAGCCCCCACTGGGGACTTGAGTGGTGAATCCAATCCTGAACTGGACATAATACGTTGTCAAACCAAATATTTCTTAGCAAGGTCTTCATAGGTCTTCATAACCGAACGACCACTAGACAAGGAAAAGACAAAAGCATTCGTGAACTTTTACCATCGAAAGATCGAACTCACTTATATAAACATAATATAAATAGAATGACAAACTAAAGATGAAATATGACCAAATAATCATAAATCTTGAACAAACCTTGGCTGACGCTTCTCCGTACAGTTCTTTGGCAGTGGATTTCTTCTCTGAATCCTTCTGACCTTCATTTGGGGCATCGAGGGTTCGTTTCTGTATGCCCTCCACGCCAACTGAACAAAACGAAGTTGGAGTTATTTTATTTAAAGCGAAATACCGACCGGCCGGTTTTTGAAACACATCGTGTACATCAGCATTCTAGTGCAGCTTATGCAAATAACAAAAATTAGAATAAAAAAATCGAGCTAAAATCAAGCAAATTAGCATAAATACGTAAGAATTCAGTTGTCCACGACGTGTTTCAAAAACCGGCCGGTATTTCGTCTAAACTTATTTGGAAAGGATTCAAGGGCGTAAGTAAAAATGATCTTTTTGGCTTCACGGACAACTTACTTTTATCAGCGAGCACATATTCCTCATTGTCTATAACAATCCAGTGGTCATTTCGTGCAGTGACTTGATTCGCATTCTTTGCTTCGAGCTCAGCAGCTCCTGAAATATTAATTACCTCGTTTGTTCGATTATTGAGCATGGATCATCAGAATTCATAATCTACAATACTCCACAGCAGAACTCCCAACTGGTACTAGTACTGTATAAACATTGTCAATGCACGCAGTGGAAAACCAAGAAAATACACGTTCATTTTTAATGATTATCTTTAAATATAAAATTACCGAGCGACACAAAACAGGGTCAGAAACAAAAATAATAATACTCACTTTGCTCTCGATGAGCTTTCGTCTTCTTTAAAAACTCCACATATCCTTCATCGAGTTCCATTTCGTCATTGGAATCCACCCCAGCTTCCGCTTCACTAAATTGGTGTCATATTTCATAAAATTATTCTTTGCGTTAACTACCGTATATTGAGGTATTGTCCCGACGACCTCGTACTGAAGTGGCGAAAAGCTAACAATAAACCAACATAAGATCAAAAGAATTCTTATTTGATTGGTACTAATCTGAGCTACACACTAACATTTACTATACAATAGTGCCACATTTCTACTATAACAACAGACTGTCGTATTTACCGAGTTGGATTGTTCTAGTTACTGAGCTGAGTTGAACAAACCAACTATAAAACTGCAATGAAACATTATTCTTACACAGGGCGAGAATTCTCCTCCTGATGCTGAACGGTTGAATTCCATTGTTGTGATGTAGATGTGGACGGATGCTAAATTTGAAAATGAAGGTATTAACAATTCATCGATTTCGACCTACCATTTCCGCTTATGTCCGTTACTACAAAAAAACAGGATGAGAGGATTTAACCAATTTTGTCTTGCATTTCGAAAATTCTTTAGATTTACGAGGAAAAAAAGTGAAATTAAAATATAACGAAAACCCGTAATAGAGAAAGGCTAAATGGAGAAGGCGTACACTAATGCGTACTGTTCAAAAAAGATCATATAGTAAATTACTAAAAAAAGCATGCCTGTTCTTCCAAAACAAGTTGTGCGGCAACGTGTGCAACATTCCGAACAAAACCCTCTTCGGCCAACCGCACTAAAATAGAAGTAATTCAAATATATGAAACACTTATTCTGTTATTATTTATAATAGAACTATTTGTCCGAACTATATAATGTAATGTGTATTGATAGTACATCTTTATATGACACTTTGTGCGTCTTTATATCCCAACCCAACATTCAGTCAATCACAAATAGAACATGCGATTAAGTAAAACAAATAAAAGTGCACGATAAAAAAATAAACTTGCTAAATGTGATAAATTTGACAATGGCATGTTAACAGACAAACGGTGTAATCCGCCACTTAAATAAAATGTATGCCGAGCGATCGATCAATACTTCTAGTTGTATGTTGTAGCAATTGAAAAATCACATAAAAAGATCATACCCAAACGCTCCTTCTTCGCGTGTATACGCTTACCGCCGCGGTGCGTGTTTTTGCGCTTCAGATTACGTACCTAAACAAATAGTTAAAACAAAAAAGTAAATATTATAAAAAAATTTGAACGATATTGATATTCATATATGATATGAATACCACTTTATTCAGACATACAATCATCACACATAGACTTAAGCATGTAGAATCCAGGGTCCCGTTTTTTCCAGAAGTCGGGGTTCTTCATTGTAGTTCCAATCCGGGCGGTGTCTCTTGGCCGATGTGTCCCGTAGATAGTAGAGGGTAGAGGGCAGGGAAGTGACCATTAGGGAAGACGGAATACAGAGATTACAGAGCGAAACGTCCGTCCTAAGGCTAGGCAAGGGGAGCGCCTTAACTTTATTCCCGACGCCGTGACATGTTTGCAAGATGGTAGCACTGGGCGGGATTCGAACCCGGGTCGTATGGGTGAGAGACGAGAACTTTGCCAGTGAGCCACGACGCCGTGATGAATTCACCGTGATGAATCGAAGTTATTACTTCTACAAACCTCAACATTTGCAAACTTCTGCTGCTGCTCCACCATTCCATTTAACCGCGTAAGCCATCTAAAAGACAGCGAATATAATCGTAAGAAATGTACTCCTTAGCAGTACAACAAGAGTGCAGCACAGAGGAATTCAGTCAGCTACTATTTAATTACAGATTCTTCAGTCGCAGTCCATCTCATTTACCGAAATATTATTTACTCGACGGGGCTTACTTTTGCGATGAATTGTAATGATGCCAGAAGTGATTGAACATCGGCTGACGAGCCCATTCGTGGCCAAAGTAAACCTGCATGAGGAATTAACAACCTCTTTGAAGAACCCTAAAATGGAAGTTGAATATATATCACCGACACAAAGAACGCCCGGTAAGTTACCGTTTCAGTAATATTTCTAGATTAATAAAGAAACACAGAATCTATAAATAAAAGTAAAAACATACGAGCAAGTTTTGTAAAAAAGACCAAAAATGCACATTCGCACTAATTAATGCACACCGGACCTTGGCGCGCGGACCGCGATCCAAAACCGGACCGGGACCAACAACGGCACCTTACTACGGTATTCTTCCCAATATTTATACAAACCACACATACAAAAACTGCAAAATGCGGCGCGTCAGCAGAATTCTAGGGTCTCTATCAACAAAAAACACGTTTCTGCTTCAAAAGTGGACAAGAAAAATTGAATATTAGACGAACAACACATAAAATAGGAAAAGCGCACTTTCGCATAAATTTATGCAAACCCGGGCCTTACTCGGCCTTTGCTCGACTCCGGACCGGGACCCATACCGATCTTCCCGCTAGTTACAGAATACGGTATTTATCCCAATATATACCATTCACTGTAGTACACAATTTCTTTGGTTCTTTGCACTTATCCTCGTAAAGATATGTATTGTGTTGATAACTCTTTTTGCTCAGTACCCGTGAGGAGTGAGAGAATAAACGAATAAGTTCATGATTTTTGCAAAAAGATTGCCGTATTTTAAAATATTTAAAAAGGTCATATATTGTTCGACAAAATGACTTTGCACAGTGCCTGCCAATCACTGCCAACAAAAGCACAATAAAAATGTTTATAATTCAAACGGTTTATGGTTATCACAGTGAAAAGTTGATGAATGACTAAAATCGAATACACATCATACTTGTCACATTCAATTAATAGAAAAATGCACTAAAAATACAGTATTCGAGTTTTAACACATTAATGAATTCTTCCACGCAGAAGAAAAACCTCCATAGGAGTGTGAATAGTTGCCTGCGACGTGAAAGTTGACGCGAAATCGGCGCGCAAAACTGTACGTCAATCTCATGTCCCGCATGCTTTGCGCACACAACCACCACGTTGCCAAATCGCACACAACCACCACGTTGCCAAATCATCTTCACTCCGCTTGCTCGCCAACTTTCATCGACGCCGGACAGAACAAAACGACCGAAAATCCTATTTATTGTAAATATTTTATTGTTTACAATTGCGGACCCGTACTGATACACTGTCAAATATGTTTAATTTACGATGATTCCTATTTTTGTGAGTGATAATTATTATTTGAAAGTGACTGACAAATTATAAGCAATGTAAACATAAAATTTTGAGAAATTAGGCCCCATAAAGAAAGATTTTCTCAACCAAAGTTAAAACTAAATTCGTAATCTAAAGCTAAATATCCGTTTATTTTGCATGCAATGACTTGGTAACTATACTATTTATCGTGTTCTTGTCTAAGGAAAACCATAATGTAACCCTATGGGAGGGTTCTACCCAGGTAACTAAGGTTCCCTAGGTAGTAATCTCCCTCTTATTCACACATAGAATGATGTCTAACTATGGTGACCTTTCTCCCACTCCCAGTGGCCGGACTATGTATTCCCTTTTCATGCAGAGCCACGTAATCAGAAACTCTTCCGCGCGGAATTCCCGGCGGCAGGCTAGCTTTCCGCTGCAGTAGAGGTTTGCCGCCCCGGGGTAGGGAGGTGGACCGCGCCTTGGCCTAAAATATAAATACTTTGATTATTTTCCTCAGAAAACAGTCGTACTTTTTCTACTACTAATCCTTGCCCTTTCTCAAATAAAAGTGCGCTTTACGATGTCATAAATTATGGATACTTCTTAATTACTATCAACACGGTTATGTGCCCGTGAGTATTTCGAATCTAGGACTATGACATGGCCATAGTCCTTAGACTCAAAATGCGCACCAAGAATTCGCCAGACTCTAGCCAGGCTCTCGCTAAAGCTAAAGTACCAATCACTTTTTCACGAAAACCTGGTGAAAAATAGGACGACGTCGCGGCGCACCCTTTATCTCGTACTGAACCTGTTCTCGCTTTTTTTTTGTACGGTCGCGCGCCTGTCTTTCGCCGGGCGAAAGTTCGTGGCAGATGATGACTGAACGCTTACTAGGAATTACCTTCAAAGTAATTACGTGAATAGTAACTGCGTACGGCGTATTTCCAATATAATATTGGAACACATCCATTACTTTGAACCGTTAGACGATAAATCTATTGTATCGGCTAATAAACACCAACAAAATAAAATGAGCGAACTCTTAATATTTAATAACATCTGAACAAAAGTTGTGAATGAAACTGAAATAAAATAATAATTTGTCAATTTAACTTCTCGAAGTAAACTTACCGTCTTAGAGATCAGTTGTTTTACTCTGAAGAAATAATTACTTAGTAAATTATATTGGTGACCTAAAGTAAATAGAAGAAATAGCAAGGCTAGACAAAAGTTTGCCTTTACTTTTATTGTTTCCACATATTCCTCTTTTTATCTTTGTCTTTACTTTCCTCAAAAGAAAAATCACAAAATTCGCAAAATTAATTTAAATCTCGGAAGTTATCATAGTATAATTCCTCCAAAAACCTTACCGTAGAGGGAAGTTCCGAGAAATTTGTTCCTTCGTCGTCTTGGTCGTTATCTCTGCAAAATATCGATTACTAGAGTACTGTATGCAAATTCTCACTGTGTATACAGTAACCATTTGCATACTGTACGAAAATGTTCTGCAAATTTATGTTAGCTTTTTATACTATGTCGCCATAGCGCTCTAAAACGCACTTGAATTTCGAAGAGTTTATTAACGCGGCATGTAAGGAAAACAAATAACTTACAGAGCTCGTATCTTGCTCAATCTGCGCGAATTTTTCCGTGTAGTTACTCCCTTCGCCGCCCCGGGAGATATGTCCAAGTAGAAACCGCGACGGTCGGAGGGCCGATCCGGAGCGGGGGAGGAGCGGGAACTAAGCGGACACTTATATTTATGTTAATTAATTAGACTGAATGAAAAGCGAAACCCTTCGACTAGTCGTCTGCACATAAGAAACTAAATTTGTCGTCAGTAATATGGCAGCTGCTATCTCGAACTCCCAGTCCACTCCACACAGCACCACTTGGGAATAACTCATAGTCATATCAGCCCTAAAAGTCAGTCCAATACTGTAGTGCCCTAAAAACGCAAGAGTTGATTCTGGCTACGGTACCTAGTCGAACAGTTAGCCGGGGAATATCTCTGCGAGTATTCTAGGTGTAAAGAAATGCTTTTTTTCACTGAAATATTTCTGAAAGTTCGGACATCACGTGCCCATTGTATTGCCCCTATCCGTGAATAAATGAGCATGCTTGAGCCGTAATCACACATGTGTATAAAAGACGAAGTGCTCCCCTTTATTTCAACCGAAATACCGTAACAAAATAAAACAAACTGTTCTCCTCCGGGCGATATTGGGGCTGCCGCACAAACAGGAAGGAAGGAATCCCTATTATTATTTGAGCGGTAATCGTCCAATCGACGGGCGATCTTCAGATAACTATCGTCGGTCTGGATGATCACTTCCTATAATGGAAATCAAATTTTTTTGGTGAAAAAATATATAGAAATATATCTACCAAAATATGGCTGACGAATTTCTAGACTTAGGCTTAGGCTTTGGCTTAGGCTTAGGCTTAGGCTTAGTTCAAAATGCGTTTTCATGGAGAGTCATGGTTAATTCGCACGCAAGCTTCCCGAATTAACCATGAAAATGGCAGTGCGAAATTTGCATAGGTATTCATCAAAATCCAGAGCCTGACCCATATAACACCACTTATGGTGCGCATGACAAGTGCCTACATGAGGTGATGAAGTATAAAAGTATAAATAAAGTCTCACTACGGTGAACAAATGTTAGTAAAAACCACTTCACAACAGCGTTGTTTCACAAGCATTAGGGATCAAAATGCTAATTTGTAAAGCAATTAGAAGCGGCAATGTTCAATAATTACATTTCGCACCATCGGTTTTCGTATAGGGGACAGTTTTGAGGAGCCCGCGCTACAGCTCTTATCTAGCTGAAAGATTCACATGTTCAGCTAAAGTTAAGGTTAAATATTACAATAAATATTGTATTGTTTACTAGACTCTTAGAAACAGCGCAATATATTTGAATTCAATAATGTGCAGCATGTACTCGAATTCAATACGGTATTTACAAAAGTTGTATTATAGTTTTTAGACGCATTATATTTATACAGGCTAAATATTACAGCGCCGTTTTATTTTGTAAAGAGGAATGCATTTTTTTATTGAACATTTTTTTTATTTTTTTTTATTTTATTTTTTATTCAACTAATTAATTAGCCCTTGACAATTTTATTTACAAAATGAGAAAAATAAAAATAAAACAGACCATCGTAACGTGTTTTTGTTCTTCTAACGAACCCGCAAGTGATTCCGTACTGCCAGTTTCTTTCTTCTTTCTAAACGTTTTTTTTAGTTATAAAAAACTTTGTGTTGAATATTTTTCCGGTTTGTGAAACACATCGAGTACACCAGCATTCTTATGTAGCTTATGCAAATGAACCTAAATTAGAATAAAAATCGAGCTCAATTCGAGCAAATGTGCATAAATACATAAGAATTCAGCTGCATGATGCGTTTCAAAAACCCGCCGGTATTTCGCTTTAAGATGTCGTTTCAGAAACGACATCGTCATGGAAAAAAACAGATATGAACCTTATTAAATTCCTAAATCTTCTCGAATAAGTCCCCGAGTATTATTATACTTTAAAAACCATTTTACGAATTTCTTTTGATTTACTTCGAATTTGCTTGTTGAGACTTATTTTACTACTACTTTATTATGTTTTATTTATTTATTATGTGTATTTCATAACACAAACTGCAGTTACATTGCTTTCTTTGATTGTCTTTGTGCGTAATTATTATTATTTTCTCAGTATAACATTTATATGTAGGCGAGATAAAGCTAATTAGCTAATTAGGTACCAATAAATAATCCTTATAATTAAAATAATTTGCCTCAATTGATGCAATGATCGCTCCGAGTCCCTTGAACTCATAGGTGGGGATACAGGCGGTGTACATTGTGTGGACATATCCACGCAGATATTCGAGTTGTACGAAAGACTGCCCAACTAAAACATTAGCAAATAAAAATCAACAAAGACATATGATTGCCATGACACGCATTGTTCCTATATCAGAAGACTAGAAAGTTCGTTCATGTGTGGTTGATTTAATTTGTATTGTCTTGTGTTTGCAGATCGTCTCTACATTCATACTGAAGGAACGACGGTGGTGTGCGGCGAAAACTTGGCGCGTGTCTGGCGATGTGAAAATGGTGCGCGGCAGGAAGCAAACATATAATAGTTCCAAAAAATCCTCGGCGTAAAAGCCACAACCTTCATGCACTCTAGTCTAATTCGTTATTCGAACAATTTGAGGTAATGCGTAAGGTAACAAAATAAGGGGGTTTCAGTTTCTGCTGTAGAAACTATAAATGTTTTATGGGTTGAAGAATGTTACAAAAACTGGGGATTTTTCGTTCTGTGCAACTTACTGCTCCATTTAAACTGAAGGGAATTGATGGGTTTCCCATTAAATTCAAATTCAATTTCTGAAAACTTGTTTTAAACGAATTATATTGACATTATATCCCATTGTTATGCATATTGTTAAGTTGACTATAACTATAAACAAAGCCCAATAACTACTGGCCCTAACCCGAAGACGTCGAGCAATTTGTCATCTGGAACTCGTCGCCTGGGCCTGTGCTCAGGACCTCTGCGGAACATGTCATAAAAAACCTTGCACTCCCTTGAATAAAGGTGCACGCTCTTGAAGCGTAAAACAGATTTAATTTAAATTTTACTACAGTACCTTTCCATCAAATGAGGTTTGCGTGGCGAAACTCGGCCCAGGCTTGCACAGTTCGGTCTCCATACTACGGTTCCGGAATAAAGGTGTATCCGTGGCCATCGAGCGATCCTGATGTTATACTACGGTTTTTATAAAATGAAAATTAATTTTTAATCCTGCCAACTTTGCAATGTCGAGGCAATTTTCATGGTGATACACATTGTGGTATAACTATTTATTGTGCAATAAATAATACCTCAAAGTCAGGCACTTCGCATTGCATAGCCTTTGTGTCCGAATACATGACAGAACGGAAGTCTGTGCTCTGGTCCTGAAAAGAAAATAAAGAATACTGTAGTTAATAACCAAACATTAGTCATAAAATTTTACAGGCTTACAGGATCCCATTGGAGCTGTATGCCTTTTGAGCATCCTACGTTGAAATGTTATGAAATTGAATTTTCGTGGTCATTTATCTCTATAACCTCCGTTCAAGGAATAGAGACAGGGCATGAAGGGCCATTAGTATAAGGTACTTCCTGGGAATACATACAGTTCTCCTAATTTAGAAGTACCTGTTTATCTGCCTCGCACTGTATCTCCTTGTCCTCTTGTATTGGTACAGTATCTTCCGTTTCCATACTTCTATTCTGGAAACTATGGTGATCGGTGGAGGTCCAGCGCTCCTGAAACGACAATATCCACTTTCGTTATATTTTTAATATTCCGCAAAAACAGATGCGCCTTTGCGGACACAAGGGAATTTTTGTTCGCTCACTTATGGCACGCTCGTGGCGCAGCGGCGGCTCACAAATTTCCTAGAGAGGTCGTTTGACAAAAAATAGGCGATACACGCGTGAGGGGTTTGCGGCACACTCTCGATGGATATTATGAATATCAATAAAATAAACAATCACTAATATTACAGTACCTTTGTGCTCGGATTGCACTGTATGGATGCACTGTGCTCTGACCAGCTTCCTCTCGTTGTCTCACAACTTCTGTGCGTCACCACGGACGGTTCAGTGAATGTGGTCTGATCCTGTAACGATATTTATTGAATCGATCAGTATTTATTGTGTAATCGCTTACAGTACACTATCAACAATTTGGTGGAAATGTTCTTTTATGTTTGGATGGATTTTTCTGTTCTCTACATTAATTGTGCCCTGCTTCGGTAAAAGCATAAAACGACTCGTCGCTGTTTCTGTACTGGAAACCGCATCATTGGCCTCTGTGCCACCTGACCCGTCCATGTCGATATCTTTACCGATCTTATGTAATATATTACATGTCCACACATTATTTATACCACAAAGTACCTTAAATCCTCCAACATTTGGCGGTGCATCTGGGCTCTCAAAAGATGTGGATGTGCATACACTCTAAATAGGATGAGGGCTAAATTGTGTTCTAGGTAAAAGATCACATGTGGTACGTACGGTATGGTTTATACACTAAGCCCGTAGTAGGCAAAACGAAGTAGGTAAAACCATAAAAGATATGATCTATTACACCCCAGAAATCTAACTACAAGGTTAATGAAAATGCTTTTTTTTGTAACCTGATTAGCCTCTAATCGCAAGGTAATTAAAGCGAAATACCTGCCGGTTTTTGAAACGCATCGTGGACTACTGCATTATTAAGTATTTATGCTCAGTTGCATATGATGCGTATGCGATGCGTTTCAAAAACCGGCCGCTACTTCGCTTTAAAGCCTTTGGGCCATTAGCTACGGTGCATTGACGTAACCATACCGTGCCACATACCTGTAACGGTGGTTGTGCGGCCTGCGTTCCTCTGCACCACATTCCCAATGAAGGATCAGTATAAACGCCTTGATCTTTGACAAAGTCGTTTTCTGTCCAAACACTCGCTTCCTAGACAAAAGTTAGGGCGCGTTTAAGATGGCCGATAGAAAGAAAAAAATGCGTTTTCGGCCGTTCAGGTTGGCCGAAAAGAAAATTTTTAATACTAAGGGAAAATGAAAAAATACAGTAGTTTTTTTTCGGGTTTTTTCTGCGTCTCTTTTTTTTGCATTGTCTTTCAAAAGTTTTCTTTTCGCCCAACCTGAACGGCCGAAAATGTATTTTTTTCTTTCTATCGGCCATCTTAAACGCGCCCTTACTTATAAAAAATTCGCTGCCAGGATATGGATTGTCAAGTGCTGAATTGAACATAACACAATTGCCAAATTTCTCACAAATGTTGAAAACCAACCGAAGTTTTTCCCGCATCTGGACCGGCTTGACACTCGAAGTTGACCATTTTCTTTTTTTTCTTTTTCTTGTCGCTATCTTTAGAAAATATCGAGGCGAGATCTGTGAAGACTGACTGGTCCTGTAATACAATACAATGAGATTCAATCTTTTGGGTTCAGCTCCTCAAATTACAGTATTTTTTAAAGCGAAATACCTGCCGGGTTTTGAAACGCATCGTGGACAACTGACTTCCTACGAATTTATGGTAATTTACTCGGATTTAGCTCGATTTTTTATTCAAATTTATGTAATTTATGTTCACTTGCATAAGCTGCATAAGAAAGCTGGTGTAGTCGATGTGTTTCAAAAAGCGGCCGGTATTTCGCTTTAATTGTGTTTAACTAAACTACAGTACACTTACCATCAGCACCGGCTGAATATCGCATTGAGTACCCTTCTCCTCAAGTTCGCAGCGCATCAGCTCGAGCACGCACTTGGAAGTTTCCAGAGGCTGGTTCTCAGAGGCTGCCTTGCGGTTCGTTTCCTATAGAACAAATACAATTAGTAATACGTAATAATGAATCCCATAAAATCAGTGCAAGGACCAAGGAAAATACTTTTACAATATATATAATTTCTGAAGGAACTCAGCACTTAGTTTCCGTGACTTATTGCCAGTGTAAAGTGTAAAGCGGTATGGCAGATGGTTTGTGAAGCGCATACAGATCAACTACGTTCCTATATTATACGCAAAGTGTGCGCCATTATACGCGCTGAGCACTTCCGCCATAGAGCTCAAATAGACCGGGATACAGTTATCCGCATACGTTCCAAAACAACGTGACTAACCGCTTTAAACTTCTAGTGCAGTGAGTATACCTGTATTTTGTGCAATTTCAACAAAATTTCGTCAATTTGAAACTGTGCAATATCCGTCTGCGTCTCGCAGTCTTCACCATAGAAACGAATTGATCTGACGGATTGCTGAAACAAGAACATAATACGATTTTAATATAAGGTCCAAGATTGCCTGGTCTGGTGTGCGGCACACTTTTCATCACCGGAGCTCATATGCCGCGTAACCCTTTTCTTGCCAACGGCGCGTGCCGTAAACCCGGAATTTCTTCATTGTAGGAATTTTTTGCCCAATGCTAAGAAAATTATTCAAACCTTTTTCTTGAGCATTGGTGGCGTGCCGAATGGTAAGGAATCATCATCGATAGTTGGTTTTCTGGATACAAGCGACGTTTGCTCACACTTTGATACCATGCTGAAATGTTTGATTACCCTTCATACTCGAATTTATTTGGGATTTTCTAAAATATCCCCAAATACTCTAGACGTAACATTATTAGACAATTTTAAAAGATGGTACGTTGGCACAATAGAGTAAAAAACTCTCTCTCTCTCTCTCTCTCTCTGTCTGTCTCATTCCCTCTCTCTCAAGCAAGGGTATGTAACCCATTTATAAATCAAATCTGAAATCAATTATACAATTGCCCTCACCTCGGTAGATCATTAGGTAGTTCCGAACAGTCCTCAGTGCTAATGCTCCTGGCTCGATCACCGCTAATTTCCTCATTGCAAGTTGTGAAGTTTTGACTGAAAAGTTTGTTGTTAAATTTTATTGTTAAATTTTTTGTATTGATTAAAATAACAAAAGGGATAGATTCAGGATTCTTTTCCTAACTAACAGAGAGGGTGAAAGCAAAGTGGTTGGGTAAGCCATGCAAACGTAAGTAGAAGGAAAACAACTAATTTATCTAGTTACCTAACTCGAAAGCTATTGTTCTTGCAAATTCGGACACAAAGCAGGGATAAAACCAGGGGAGGAAATTGCGCTATTTTATGGTCAGGCCAACACACCGGAAACTCCGCGTTATCGCCGCGCACAAACAGAGGGGACGCCACAGCGCCGGAGCACATCTCCTCTAGGGTGCGCGGCGGAAGCGCCATTTGTGCGCAAATGCCGCCGAGCACCTCGAGTGTGCCGCTCCCCTGTGGCGTTTCGTGCGCGGAGTTTAATCGATGTGGAAAACGTTATGTTGTGCAGGAAGAGGAGGCGTTCAGGAACTTTACTATACTCCTATTTTAACATTACCTGGATGAACTTGACGACATTTTTCGATATCGGTCACTGAATAGTTATTCGTATTATATTTCTCTTTTTTTGTCTTTCTCTCCATTATTTTATTTACTTAACTGTTTCTCTACATTTTTTTAAAGCCAGCCTCCCCATCTCCCTTAGCTGTTTCAAAAAGAAGGAAAAAAAATTGTGCATACCTCTGCCATTTTGCCTGTTGGTTTGGAACTTCCGATGCACTACTTGGTGAGTCGGTCTAAACATTCCATATTACTTTATACATGTTACGCGAACTTCTGGCACATTTGCAGCGCGCCTGTGGCGTACTCGTCGCGCACATGCTCTGTCGAACCAAAGGTGCGTCTTGATGTTAGCAACTTGAGTATTCCGTCATCGAATATTCAACTTTTGACAATCCGCCTTCAAGAAAATAAGAAATAAAATGATAAATGATAAAACCTGATTGTCGGAAAGCTCGACTACAGTATACAGTGGAGGACCATCAGTTTGTACATTCTTATTATTCGTTTCGCGTAGAATTCTGTCGTATTGCTCCGCCTATAAAGATGAATAATAGTTTTTATTATGATCATTAAAAACACGAATTCTTTCAGTAAGCAACAATTCAAAGTCTGTAGTTCTAACTCTCAATACATATGAGTTGCAGGTCGCAAAGTTTTGGGGCACTGTCAACAAAACGGCAACGCATTCATGGCTTTTTATAAGAATAAACGCTCGAAGAGTCTTCCGCAACTGCAATACTGGGTTCAGCGGCCATATTCACCACTCGTTTCCCCAAGGGGAATTCCATGTATTTTTCTCTGCGAGTCTCCCCATTAGAATGTTATTTTCTGTCCCCAGAGGCCGTATTCACCACTACATTTACCCGGGTAAAATCGTTTCCCGGGAAAGTATTTTACCCAAAATGACCATTTTTACCTTTTCCCGGAATTCACCACTTTTTCCCTTTTCCCAAAAAGCGAGCTGGGAAACGGAAAATTTTACCCGAGCTTGGCACGGGCAAACCAGAAATTACCCAAGTGTTGTGGTATATTTTTCGTCGAAAAAATGTATTTAAACATTATTTCTGTGTTTTATTTGAATGTTTGACAATAATAACTATCTATTTCTTTAAGTAGCACAAAAAATTCAGATATTTACGTTAATTTTTTTCTTCTCTTTCATTACAACGGTAAGCAAATATTGTAAGGGATATCTACTAATTAATACTTGTTAGAAGGCAAATAATACGACTTGAGCATTCGACAGACTTCCGAAAAGCTTGTCGTAGTATGAAAATGCACGCGTCCGGCATATATTCTACCCTAAATAAATGGTCTGAGTGTGCTATGGATGGAGTCAATACACTACTACCTAAATCATAGCGAAGGAAGATCTGAGAAACTATTGTAGACAGAATAGAATAGATCTCCATAAAAAGCTATTGTAGCGAGTGCTATTAGAAGATACAAAACCATCCGTTGTGGTCTAGTGGTTAGGATTTGTGGCTCTCACCCACAAGGCCGGGGTTCGATTCCCCGCAACGGAAGTCTTTTTTTTTTCCCCTTGGGTAAAATTCCCCGTTTCCCAACTAGAGCGTGAATTCGGGAAGGGATAAAAACTTTTCCGGAAAGGGCAAAAATATTTCCCGGGAAGAATTTTCGTTAGGAAATTTTTCCTGGGGAATTTGTTTTCCCGGGGAATTTTTTCCGTAAGAATGGTGAATACGGCCTCAGGGAATATTTTCCCGAGGGAATCGTAGTGGTGAATATGGCCTCTGGTTGACCGCACCGTTGGTAGGCAAAAAAAGGAGCCACATTTATACCGTCTTTTCGAGTACGTCGGCTTGCTTCTCGTTGATCATTTGTGGGCCAAAATTACGCATAAACCAAGGTTGTGAGTCCATCATTCTAAAAGCGGATTATTATTTATTTATTTATTTATTTTAATACCCCCCCCCCGTTTTCACATAATTTGACATAATCTACCAGTGAATGAGGCACATTATTTGTATTGCTGAGCCAACAGCACACATATATAATAAAACAATATTATGTAGAAAATCAACTAGAAAAATGCAATTATTATAAAATTAGTCTATAATTAGCAGTCATAAACAACTTACTTTTCCAAAATTTGACTTTTATCCACAGCTTCGCCGGTTTCTAGGGCTCTTTGGTATTCTTTCTAAATTGATTCGGCATTTCACAAACAAAACACTATAACTATAAATTATTCAATAGAATGGGGACAGCTCATCATTCTCAGTTGTCTTTTGTAGAAAAAGGGGGAAAAAACGAGTTGCTCACAGTCAGTTTTTAGGCTCGGTGTTACTATATATATCTTTACCAGACGGCTACGCCGCCTGAGCGGCCTGAGCGGCCTGAGCCGTCTTTGCATATATGAAACGTCTATAACGTAGATGAAAATCTTTACGAATGAAGTCAATGAAGACACACATCGTTCTTTTACATGAGAATATTCTAATTTCAGCTGCGGCACTCTTTGATATCCAAAGCGGAACAATTTATTCGAATTATACTTCCGTAACGCGCGTGTTAGCGCACTCTACACCTACAGTTACTCTTTTATACTACGTTCAGGCGCGCAGCGCGCAAATGCGTAACTGCGTCCGCGGAAAAGAGATGGATTTTTAACATGCTAAAGGGGGAGACGCTGAAAAGAGTTTTCTCCGTGTCTTGAATTTTTCAATGCAAATTTGCAATCTTTTCCCGCAGACGCGGCTACGCATTTGCGCGCTGCGCGCCTGAGGACCAGAGTATAATAAGATTTTACAGTGGCTTATTTCGCTGCTGACGTGAATACCAGTTAGTCGTCACTAATCTGAAACATATACAAACAAAACTGCAGCCATTCGAACACAAATTTGCAATTCATTCACCAACCTGCATTCGAATCATTAAATTATACAGCCACTCCTCCATTTTGATTTGAATGACAGAAAGGAGCATACTGACAATTGACAGACCGATAATTACCATCCAGAACATTAAAATTAGCATATGAGGATGGTCGGGCACTACATCGCCTGAAAGCATACGGTAGATAATTGATACAGCTTGGGAGTTGTGCCTGGCTTACAATTAATTAGTTACCATACTCCATTTGTTTGTTACTACAGTCAAATTTTTACACAATGATTCAAGTACATTTGAACATGCATGTGTGTTAGGGCATCCGAATAGTTTTTTTTTATTAATCTATATTTTTAATTTAATTTGATAAACAAAAACTACAAAATAAAATAAAAATGCTCACCCAGTCCTATAGTCGATAGTGAAATGAAGAAAAAGTAAAGAGAAGTAAAATAGTTCCATCTAGTTTCCCAAATACAAAAAACACCCGCACACGCACCGATCCAAGCGATGCAGATGGTTAGAGCAAGCCATATTGGAATCGTTCTAAACAAATATTACATTCTTATGCCATTACCGAGTTTGACTAACGACTATCAATACTTCATTTGCAGTTTAGCGGAAATCATAATCCCATGTTTCCTCCCAAACTAGCGGGAAACGCGGGATTCCGTTCTTATTGCGAGCGCTAATCAGGGGCCTTGCCGCTAACACAAAGCCTTGCCTAATGTTTAATTGCGGGACATGATTGGCTAATCTGTCAGGAAACATGCGACTTTTCTTATTGCGTGCGAGCCTGACAGGAAACGCGGGATTTATTTTTGTTTCGCGGGAAACGTGAACTAGAAGAACAAAGGATAAGATAATCACAAAGAAAAAAAACTTTGTACCTGCTTTCTTCTAACTCCTCTAGTTCTGCAGTATTTTCATTTAGTGAAAGAAGGTTCCTCATCCCAGCTTCTACATCGATAATACTGGTGGCGCGATTGAAATATTTTTTTTTGCAAAACAATTCCAGCCAACCGGATTCGAACCAGTGACCTAAGGATAGCTGCGACTCTACAGTCCTCCGCTCTACCAACTGAGCTATGGCTGGACATTGAATGAAGTGTCATGCAATCTTATCAAAGAAATGCATGAATTTATATATAATTTTGCATTTTTGATAAAATAAATTGCATTGTAGCAAAATATAAAATAATAATATCGCATCAACAATATTATCGTAATACCGTAATATCATAATTATTTGTATTGTTATTTGTTATGTATTGTTTTACAGAGGTTACCTATTTTACACGGTGTCTCACTAGTACTATCAAATTTAGTTCTAACGTAAAACTTGGCCCAATGATCGCGCAGGTTCGCAACAGCGGCCGCGGACAGCGAGGGCGCGTGTCAATAGTGCACAATTCCAGTTAGCGCACGTGTGGCGCACATGAGGCGCACTTGTGGCGCACCTCTGCACTCCTCACCGATCATTGCACCACAGGTGCGGCAGCCCCTCTTTTTTTTTGCGCGGCGTTTCGTCAGCAGTCGACTCTCATTCTGTTGCCGAAGACTGCTTAACTTTTTTTTTGACATTTTTCTCCTACTTCATCAAAATGACTCGTTGATAGCGAATCTCTACTTACATTCTCGGAATATCACTCATTCGCCTCTCTTCGTGTTTCTTTTCCGTCTCCGTCGTCTCCTGCGGTACGGGCACCTCTCTGCTCAACTTGGCCTTCTGCCAGAGCTTTGAACGCGCGCTCTTCACTCGCATGCGGTACTTTTGCCACCATTCAGAGACGACGTTTGTGAGCATCCGTCCAAACTAAACAAGTGTGACGTACAGGTACACAGTTCTGACAGTAATCAAAAACAACACGCAACAATTACGAAAACTAAAAAAAGAATAGTACCTGAGACAGGATTGCCAATTACCA
>JAANDG010000002.1:0-79897 GCA_036852015.1 Pelodera strongyloides
GAATATCTTTGGTTAACAAGATTTCATTTGTTTTTGTAATGTCGTTCATTTTATTCTCCAGTTGAATTGTTTAATCATCGGAATAACATTTAGGAATCAAGGTCAGGTAGCATGATTTTCTCAATCAACGTCAATGCCCTTTGGTCTCGTTCAGCAAAATATTTAGGAGCGTACTGAGGCAGCCACACTTCGTTGAAGTGTTGTTTGAAATCTGCAAGATATTCGTTTGGGTATAGACGTACCGGGAATGTCCGGCCATCTGGGTACTCATGGTTATATGTTGGGAATGTCTTCGGCTCAACCCCCCGGTTGTCACGGAGCCATTGCGAGAAAACCCTACCCTCTGAAATATCAGGGACCATTTTTTCTGGCAGCGTATATCCGGCCTGTTCAAGTGGCGCAACCAAGTTAAACGTCAGTTCATTAAGCATAGAAAAGTGCGTATGAGGAACTCTGCCTCGGTTTGTCATATACCGCTTAAGGTGGATAGGGAGTTCGGCAGGCGCTCTTTCACCTGACATCCACTCACGCACCCATCTCGATACTTGCACTGCAAATTTTGGAGATAGCCACTGAGCTAAATTAATTGCGATGTCTGGATGAACCCAAGTCCCTTGATTCTCTGCTCTTCCGCCTTTAAATGATTGAATTAACTCCGATATGGGAATCCCCATATCGCGTGATAATTCATCAAAAAAATCTTGTGTTGTTTTTAGTCGTGTATAGTCAGCAAGTAGCTTCCCCGCAGACTTGCACATCGCGGTGGCATTGATGTATCCGTCTTTGGTGCGAAGATGGATGACTTCTCCATCAACTTCTCTAGCGATTAATGCAAGTTGAAACTGTGTCATAAATCATCCTATTACGTGAAAAATAAAACACGAGGAAAACAAGGTGATTGACGTGATGATTTATTCGGGGCTATATTCCTCACGCGCCAGCAAAATCTGGCGTCGGGATTGGCGTCCTGGATAGAGACCGCGACAGATACACGCCGCGAGCGTGTTTTTTATTGTCGTATGCACGCGCACATCTGAATTATGGTGGGCTGTGTGGGGGCGGAGAGATCCGCGCCGGTCGGTTTCCCGGTTACGCCAACCCTGCACAGTTCACCACCAGACGATTGGCGTCGTCGGTGGTGAGTTATTAAGAAACCACTCGAGGGCGTCATTATGACAACTCAAATCTCTGTTGAAACACTCTCCACGATTACTTACAAGCAGATCCCCGTTATCACTACCGAACTTTTGGCGCACCTTTACGGCACAGAAGCTATTCGTATTCGCCAGAATCACCACGAAAACAAAGGTCGTTTCATTGAGGAAAAACACTTCTTCAAACTTGAAGGTGAAACTTTACGTGAGTTCAAGCACAGAGTAGCTTTTAACTACTCTGTGAAAATTGCCCGTAACGTTCGCTCCCTCATCCTCTGGACAGAACGAGGCGCAGCCCGTCACGCCAAAATGCTAGAAACCGATCAGGCGTGGGATGTGTTCGAAAAACTGGAAGACTGCTATTTCAGCCAGTGCGAGAAAAATACTGGCAAACAAGAGAAGAAGCCCAACGGGCTTTCCGCAAAAGAAACAGACAGCCTTGTATGGCTGTGGGATTATGCCAACCGCTCACAGGCATTGTTCCGTGAGTTGTATCCCGCATTAAAACTGATTCAGTCTGGCTATTCCGGCATATGCCACGACTACGGCTATGAGTTCTCGTATATCATCGGGAGGGCGAGGGGCGTTTTAATTAATCACACGCGGGATATAGATATTTATGAGCCTGACGGGCCGACGAACCTTCTGGCATGGGAAAGGCTTAAGAACAAAGAGTTGCCGCCTTCACTGCATCGCTACTGACAATTGACAACTTAACAAACCCAGCTTCGGCTGGGTTTTTTATTGCTGAATTTTCAATATGAGAGGACATGACAATGAATGAGCTGATAAATAGCAGCATCATCAAAATGACCAGCATTGAAATCGCTGAGTTGGTGGGGAGTCGTCCAGATAACGTAAAAATATCAATAGAGCGCCTGGCTGAATCTGGAGTTATTCAACTTCCTGCATTGCAGGTTTTCGAAAAAATCAATAACTTAGGACTGCGCCGTAGTGTCGAGGCTTACGTCTTCGAAGGCGAACAAGGTAAGCGAGACAGCATTATTGTCGTCGCCCAATTGTCGCCGGAATTCACCGCTCGTCTTGTTGACCGTTGGCGAGAGCTTGAAGGGGCAACCGCGAAAATACCACAAACCTTTTCTGAGGCATTGCGCCTTGCGGCCGACCTTGAAGACCAGAAGGCTGAACTGGAGAAACAGCTTGCTCTCGCAGCACCTAAAGTTGAGTTTGCCGATCGAGTTGGCGAGGCCAGCGGAATTTTGATTGGAAACTTTGCAAAGGTTGTTGGTATTGGTCCAAACAAACTGTTTGCGTGGATGCGCGATCACAAAATCCTTATTGCTTCAGGTTCCCGGCGCAATGTGCCAATGCAGGAATATATGGATCGCGGCTATTTCACAGTGAAAGAAACAGCGGTCAATACAAATCACGGAATACAGATCTCGTTCACCACAAAAATCACCGGGCGTGGTCAACAGTGGCTGACCAGAAAGCCGCTCGATAACGGAATGCTGAAAGTAACAGGGGAGGCTGCTTACGGAGGTTGCGCAGTACCACGCAGAGCTGAAGAGTCTGACCGGTGCAGAAAGAACGGCATTCATTGACGAGAACAACGGAAAATTGTCGATGAACGGGCTTATGCAGGATACCCGGAAGAGACTGAAGGATTTGCGTAAACAGCGTGATGCCATTTATGCCGACAGTTCTCTCAGTCTGGCGCAGCAGGCGGCGATAGTGAAATCGGTAGAGCGGGATATGAAGGTTGCCGTGGATCGCTTTAACCGCGAGTACAACAAAAAAGTGGGAGTGGAGTAACAGAACATGCCCCGTACTTTTGTACGGGGCATAACAGTACAATCAATGTGTATATATTTGTGTATATAGAAACAAGATGTTAGTGATGGTTTTATTGACAATGTATTGATTTTATTATTGTTTTGCCTCTAACGATAATTATAGCGTATCGATCCGCCACTGCCTGGCGCGTAATAACCGTCAACAGCAAGCATCAGAACACCGGCCCAGATCAAGCGCAACACCACGGGAAGGCGAAAAGCCATGCCGATGGCGTTTCACATCGAAGTGATCGTCAAAACAGCGTCAACACAGCCGTATTCCCATATGTGGTATGCAAATGAATCTAATCAGAATAAAAAATCGCGCGGCCTCGTTCTTTGCGCATACACTACGTATTAGGATTATATTGTCCCCTCCGATATACGTTTCACGCCTTTGGATCAAAAGTACGGGTCGGTTTTTGAAACACCTCGTGTACAAATGACTTCGAACTTATTAACGCTAATTTGCTCGGATTTAGCTCCACTTTTTATTCTAATTTATGTTCATTTGCATAGACTAGCATAAGAATGCTGGTGTCCACAATGCGTTTCAAAAACCGGCATGTATTTCGCTTTAAACCACTACTCTACCATATCATAACATTCTTTCCCACACCACTATGTCAAGATTCAGCAACACGTTTCAACAAGCACTCACTCCAATAATGATTAATAATCTCTCAAACTTTTCGTAATTTTTCATAATCTCACCTCTCGAACTCTGAACTATAACCGCTTATCAGTCATCACTCCACATTGTCTTATACCTTGTCCCTGCATGTTTGTCTGTTCTTTAGACTTAACGGGTCTCTCCCCGAAAAGCGCCCTCCCACCCGGAAAACGACCCGCCCCTTTCGCCCGGGAACCTATAAAAGCGTCCGCCCCACCCATGACCATCACTATTGTACCGAGAGCACTTTCGGTTCCCACCCCCACTACTGGGTACTTTACACGAAAACACAAAAAGATGATTCCGGAATTTCCTATGCCCGAGGATATGGACCTGCTTTTAAGCAAACCCTGTTATCCGAGAATATTTGGAATTTATTCTGCCGCTACGATGTTACCGAAGAGCTTGAGTACGACGTCCTCACTCGGTTTGAGTGTTATTCGAAATCCCATTGGTGGGTTTTTATTTTATTACATTAACCTTTTTGTCTGTTTTACTGCTTTGACAGCGATCAAAGAACACTCAATTCTTGTTAAATTGATAAACCTTTTGATTAATTAAATAATTTTTCAGACCTCGAATTGCCACTACGACAGGCTCGATGTTCGCAGATGGCTTTAAAGCGATGTCAACCCGCAACAACTTCAATTTCGAAACAATTTTCTTCCGCTGTTCAGAAGAGCATTTTTGCTGCGATCACTACTGCTCAAGCTTCACTAAATGTTGTTCAATTATGAGGATTTGCTGCTGGATTCAGTCCTGACAAGCCTCTTGCAGCACTGTGCCTTACTCGTATTGGATTACGTGCTCCTAAGGTTTCCAACCATAGGACCATCACAGTACCGTGCTTTTTATGCCCTAACCGCTAATAAGTCCTGTGCTTTACTGACACGAAGTTTTGCTTTCAAACTAGGCCCCTATATCTGATTCTAGGTTATCACTATTCAATTGCTCGAATGATCTCATCCTTCTTTTCTGATCTCATTCCTTAATTATCTTTCCTTAGTCAATTATCACCGTCTAGTTTTTTTTTACGTTTGTTATTTCGCTATTTGCTCGTCTGACGATATCGCATGATCTGCATCTCGATGTGAAATGGGTATAATATTGCGTGAAATTTTCATATTTGGTCTTCTTTTAATAATTATTATAACGTTGATTATGTGTCTAATTATGAAACGAGGTAACTACTGCCGCCTATTTTTATTAATTTTCCCAGCGGGAGTTTTCGACGAAACCGACTAGTATAAGTGTCTTAGAATTTTATACCTTTGCTTGCGTGTCCTGTTTACTTAAAATAAATTATCATTATTATATTTTCCAAATATCTCAGCACAGCGTAAAACAACGATAAACACTGCGTAGAATAACAGACATACAGACATATACCATGTTACAGATACACATAAGCCCCTGGCTGGGGCTTAACTTTTACGAACAAGATGCGACATTACGTTGACTAACGCGCTATTAGAATTAGAACTCTCTCTACGTCTCACGTTTGTGAATCAGTCTTTGCGTAAATACGGTTTTAAAAAGATTATCACAAAACAAAATCAAAACAATATGTTTTACAAGGTGGTGCGGCTACAAAATCTGGAAAAGAAGATGACAAATAGAGGATAAAACAGTGCACAAAACTGTAATTTGTTTTCGAGGAAGCTACGACTACCCTAGACTAGTTAGTGATAATATTATTCTCATTGAGAGATCGCACAGAATATGAATCATCTTGCGTAAACGGCAGGATCAACGCTGAGAATCGGGAATGCAGTTTGTGGTAAACGCGTTGCAGATAAGTGTTTTATGTATCCATAAACTATAGTTGCCTTGCCTAAGCTAAATACTGTGGAACACACTATCAAGCACCCGCATCCCGGCACATGGCCTGATATTCATAAATGATATAAAGACACAGAAATTAGCATGCAACCTTGGTTAATTCGGGCGCCGGCGCATACTTAGGACTTAGGTAAAGATAAAATGCTGCCCGACGGGACGTAGCTAGATTAATTTTAAATTAACAAGGTGATTCATGTCTCCCTCGGCCTAGAGCTTACATTATTCTCTAATTTTCATTTATGATCAACGAGCCTTAATCACTAGTCAGTGGTTAGTGAATTCTATGGCTTATAGTTATAGCGAAAAGATGGGACATACTACTACACTACAACTCCAAGTGCTGTTTTCAACACACATATGAGGCAATAACGTTTTACTCTTGTGATTAAACAAACATAACGGTTAATTTTTTTTTATAAAATAGGGCTTCGAAGAGCTTTTCCTTGTGTTAATTCAAAAATTGGTCATGTCTTGTAAATGTTTGCAGTTTGCACAACGCGAACTCCGCGCCAGCGATGCGCAAACCCCAGGTGGCGCACAAGTGGCGCAACTGAGGGACGCCACGGGGGCGCCAGGGCCGCGCCAGGGCCGCGCCAACGCCAGATGGCACGTGCGAATTGCACCTAAGTTCCAATATGATTCAAGTCTATTTTTGTCTCTCAATTGCTTCTAAACACGCATGTTACTCGTTTTTCGCCGACGTACAACCTTTGCTAACCATGTTCCAAATCAGTGCTCTTTACGTCGGACCAAATTCGCACGGAACAATTTTCCATTCTACGTCATTACAAATTACCGCACGATTTAATTATGTCGCTTTTTGGAAGTACTATGGTTTCGCAGGCAAAAACACAATTTTTACAAGTTATGAGATTTGTAGAGATTTCCAATGGAATTAGATCAAGTTGAACATGGTCTAAATAATATGTCCTATGGCGTTCGTGGGTAAATTAAAATTAAAAGTTTGACGTCCATTTTGTGCAGAAAGGTGCAAGTGGTGAACTTGCACTTGCTCGCAGTCGCGTCACTTTAAAAAAATTGCTTTTGGACTTGAAACCTGCTGATTGTGAGAACACATAATCAAGTTTAGACCGACGAGTTCAATGAATACAAAGAGCAGAATAATAATAATAATAATTTATTATGCAAAGAAGTGAAGATAGCCATAGCAAAACTATTATTTGAAAATAGCAAACTGTAAAGCGTTTTTAGTTCAAGTAACATATTGCACTATTCACAAGTTATAGACATCGACGGTGAACGACAGCCGATTAGTTAGTGTTTGATTCGTCAATTCAGCAGGTGCTCAATTCCATTCACGAAAAAAAAAACAATTTTGCAACGGATGCATTCTATTTTTTTTTGGCAACTCAGGAAAACTATGAAAGGTTGAAGAAAAGTTGGGGAAATGAATGCGAAGTTGAGTCACGTAAACGGGTTGGGGACTTATTCAGTGTAAGCTTGATAAACTTGAGAAAGAAAATGTTGGAGTTTCTTGCTTTCCGACACACACTTGAGCGGGCTGCAGGTTGATGAGATTGATTTGCTGTAATGTGTGTTTGTACATTGTTTCATAATACTACCGTACCCTAAGCACCGAAAATTGATCAAGGTATCTTGTTAAGGAATCGATCCGAGCCCGTCATTATGAACGAAACTATAGACGCTCTGGTGAAGTCGCTAGAGGAAATAAAGAGTTACAGTAACCTCATACCCAAACTGACGTAAATTAGGAAGAAAAACCTACTGATTGATGTAGTCTGCATCGACGGCGTCACTGTGTTCGCAGTTCCAAAATTCGATTCGAAGTCTTGCGAAAACCGAAATAACCTTAATATTCTGGAAACTTGTCGATCGAAAGTGCAAAATTCTGGCCGGAAATCCCGAGGTTTTTCACTGACGAGGTCAGCATCAGTGGTAGGAATAGGGTATTCTGGTATCATCTTTAGAGTGAGCTTGTTTCAGAATAGTTGCCTTAGATTACCGTAGCCAAGGTTAGAATATAGGAGCTGACAGAGATAAATGTAAGTTTGAGAATAACTTTAAGGTACCCAATAAGCCTTATACTCTCTGCAAATTTTAGAATTACAGCTGAACAAAGTGATTTGCAGACGAAAGGTTACGTTGTAGGCCTAGCGGGTGAACGGGTTATAGGATAGGCAGAACCGGTACTACGTCACCCCCGTGTCTTCAAGGCGCTGTTTTCTCCTTTCCGCAAATTTATCTTTTCAAAGGGGGTTGTCCTTACTGATATAAGCGGTGCGGCACCGCCCGTTCAGCAAGAGACTACGGTGGCTGGCGGGCACATTAAAATGGTAATTACCGCCCAAGCATACATGAGTCATTGTCTAATACATGGAACCTTTGGAATTCTGCTAGGTTCTTTTTTTTTCGTATGAGATGTCTTTTAATCAACTCAATAGTCGGGGGCGGCGGGGTTGAAAGAAACAACCACCCCGCCCTTTTCTTACAATTAGCAAAACCAATTGTACGCCAGAGGCCGTATGCACGAACGCTGGAAGTATGATCCCAGCTCCCAGTGGGAGATCAGAGAAAGATCTGGATCACACAAGTCTAAGACTCGCAGATTCAAATTCTCCCAACATACGGCCACTGGAGCCCAAGTTCACCCTCTTTTACGTTTTACATGCATCACAATGACACATGGAATAAACCGAAATTCCTTTCCAGCATAGACGTGGATGTTTATAAAAAACATTATGTTCCAACTATCAGCACACTGTGGCTGATTCTCTGATTTTTGGACAAATACAATTATTACCATATTGATGTTTTTATGCATTTTGCTGTTATATCTATCGTGTGTAAATGCACTTAGCACTGACTTAAAGCGAAATGCTAGCCCCGTTGGAAAATTTGCATATGATAAGCAAATTCTGTGTATCCTATGCTAATTTTGTACGATTGCCGTGGACGATCGTACAAAATTAGCATAGGATACATATGATTTGCTTATCATATGCAAATTTTCCAAAGGGGCTAGTATTTCGCTTTAAACTAAAGTAATCCTCACGTTGGCTTTTATAGTTGCCTTTCTGAATCTCAGGTAAATCATTCATATAGTATAATTTTTTCATTCATATAGGTTATGAAAAGTTGTTGTTGTTGAACTCTTCCCCAGCCTCAAGTTCAGAGTTCTAGTACTAGTCGCGTGTGAATGTTTAGGTCAGCTTTAATTTGAAAACAACATGGTAATTATTTTGCTTTCAGCAATTAGCTGTGTTTGTGAAGGGAGCAATTGAGTTTAAAGCAGTATCGTACCTAGTTTGCGAAATTTACATATTTTATGCATGTCATATGACAAAATTTGGTGCCTTTCCGGAACGCTTTGGGCACCAATTTGCATATGTTGCGACACAGGTATCAACGATACGTTTCACAAACTAGATACATTACTGATTTAAAGGGAATATGTAGGCACTCAAAATGCGCAAATCAACTGTGAAACTAGAGTTTCGCAGAACTGCCGTGTAAGCCAGGGTGTCAGTAAACGCGTTTACTATCGAAAAGGTGAACTTTGAAAATCATTTTCTTTTAAATGGGAAACTTTTAACAATTTTTGTTGTTGTTTCCTTAATGAGGAACACACATTCTATTAATACAGCTTAACTACAAAAAGGGCATACATATCCCCTTTAATAAAAAAAAAATTAATAACAGTTAAAGCACATATTTTTCCGTGGATTTTGGGAGTACTGATCTACTTTACAATTTATTTTATTGAATATGTTTAAAATGTTTCCCAGGACGGTGTTCTTCACACCGCAACATAATTACAAGTGATCCAATAAAACTAGGGATCTACACCCTGTGTCCTGTGTACTTTATTTGCAACTTGCGACTACATATGCAATATTAGGGCCATCATGTTGTATTTTTCTAAATCTCTGTGAAGGTTTATCTACAACGGGACAACCACGACAACCGGAGACTAAATGGTTTCCACTGAAAACAACCATTCGTCTACCACTTCTTAAAAAGGATTGTTGTCAAGAAAAATTGGTCACTACGTGGTCCCCAAGTGGTCGCCAAAAGTATGGTACCATATCTTGCGAGCAAAAAAAAAGTAACAAAATAAATAAGCGGTGGATTGCCTGCAACCCTGCAACTAAAACTGTTATACAATCAAACGACGTCACGAAGAGACGAAGATCAGTTTGCAGAGAGAAACCATTTGACTTATATGTTATTGCTGTACTTGCGGTGTTCGGTCAATTGAATAGTGAATCAGCGTCTTTTTTTCCTTATGGCAGAAATGCGTAGAAATTGAAAATGAATATTCTGCAAAAACAAGATTGTTGTAAAAGAAATTTTCGAATAAAAAAGGCGCCAGAGCACGTTTATTTATCAAATAAAAGCGGGTTCGGACGATGTTGAAATATTATCTGGGTTTTCACTTTCCTGCGTATACGATATGTGCACTGTTGTGCTTGAACTATGGCAAAGGGCTCGTAGTCAGTAATCCAAAAAGCGAGAAAAGGTTTCGAATTCTTACGCTGTAATTGAATGTGAAGATTATTGAGCTTTCAATTAGTTAAAGGATCGCAGTCACTACAAAATCGTCGTTTTTTATTGAGTTTTGTATTTAGTAAAGAAGAGAGACAAATACTTTACCAAACCCGAATAATTTGAATTCCAACCCAGGGAGTGAACAAGTAGAAAAGTAGTTCTACTTAACTACCGCAGGATCACGAAACGTGTTCATACAGCTGCTTCCCTATCGGGAGTATGCAAATTATTTCGGCAAATATCTGCATATTATATCTTTACATATACTGCAAGGGTCTGCAGGCATATCACTACACGTTTCATAATCCCGCGGTAGTTAAGTAGAACTACTTTTCTACTTGTTCACCCCCTGAATTGGAATTCAAATTATTCGGTTTTGGTAAAGTATTTTTCTTTATCCTTTACTAAATTCAAGTAAACTCGAAGCAATGATGATTTTGGAGTGACTAAGAGGATATTGTGCGACTTATAGAAACTTATGCATAGAATTAAAATTAGCTGAATGGGTCGCGATCTTTTAACTACTCAAAACCCGCTGATCCGTTTCAATTTATAACTGTCATCATCAAGACAGAGATCTCTCCCTCTCTTTCTTTCTCTCCCTCTCTAGCGGCTTAGAAAAGGCTCAAGACGAAAAGCTCCTGTTTTTCAGAATATTACATGTGATATAGTTTATGAGAATCTAATGTAAGCCAATTAGTCTGGAGATAAACCACCACTTGCGAGAACCGTGTTCCAATTGGGTGAATCGTTCAACTCAAGTCAACACCCCATGATCCAATTTTGAATGTCACGGTATTCTAACAACGGGACGCACAAAGGCACCAACTTCGTACTAAGGCCATATTCATCACTCCCATTCCCGCAGGGAAATATGCCCGGGGGACAGAAAAATAGCATTCTAATGTGAGAGACGCAGAGAAAAAGGCGGACTATTCCCCATGGGGAATTGAGTGGTGAATATGGCCTCAGGACTAAAAGTGATCCTATGCCAAAATAGAAAATGGATGTATTTATGCATCTGCGCGTGATGCCTAACGTCGCCGACGCCGACGGACATGAGCAAAAGTTTCTAAGCGATCTCACGGGAAAACCGAAGGAGCGCCGAAACCACAGAAAACCCGCATGTAGCCGGTCAAGTAATGGATTCCTCATCAGAAGAAACATATGGTGAGCAGCCACCTGTTGGCGACTACTTCTCGTCCACGTCCACTCCCACTGTTTTCGCGAAAAATTGGACACCCACGACGTCGCCAAGAGGTCACCAAATGGTTTGTCCCGCTGAACAATTTGATAACCGTCTCCAAATGGTTTCCTCATTTCCTAGGCTGCCCCTGAAGCATGTCTCACTGCTAATAGCACATAACCCTCTATTTCAATAACCGATCAAAAAGTATTCGCAATCTACGATTTCAATTTCGACTCAAAAAAGTTGTTTCCTCCTTCTTATCATTAGTCCTAGTTTTGAAACATATTGTAGCCTGATGTCCCTTTAACATTCAAAATCTTAGCGTATTTTCTCTCTTCGCACGTGTTTTGAACGTTTTCTGTACACATAAACACCGGTATCAATACAACTGAACATGGTTTAAACACAAAAACGGGCAGTTTAGTGGTTAAAATGCTTGGAAAAAAACTCATTTCGTCGAAGTGTTTCTGTCTGTGTATTGTGTACTCTGCGCTATACCCGATCTTATTATGACCTCTTAAAATATAAAAAAAGGCTTATCAACACGAAATTCACATGTATTTCCGCACTATGTACGTAGAGTGGGGGAATTACATGTTGTGAAGAGTTGTTGATTAGAGATTTGAAAACTGGGTGTCCCTTCACAAATTCCACCCTTCACTTGCTAGTGGTTGGTTGGTTTTTTGGGGTTTTTCACAAACAACTGGCGATGCGGCATGGAACAGTCGCTAGATGGGCAACAAGTGGTCATGCAATGGTCTTCTTCGTGAAAGAGCGTATGTACATATTCTGTGCGTATATGGTCTGCTAATGCTGGGGGTACAAGGTTTTTAACACGGCCGTATGGCCGAATGTTAGCGTGCCGTTGATGCCCAAGTTAACCAATGATCAGAGAACATAGTTTATACAAATAAATAATGTAGGGTAGGTTACAAAAAAAATTCAAAAATACAAAGAAATATAGCTGTAATGCAAATATCAAGATAATGAATCGTATGATAGTTTTACCGTCGTGTATTGGATAGTAAAGTGAAAGCGAAATACCGACCGGGTTTGAAATGAATTATAACGTATTTATGCAAATTTACTTTAATTTAGCTCGATTTTTTATACTTATTGATATTCATTTGCATAAGCTGCACACGAATACTGGTGTACCCTTTGTGTTTCAAAAACCGGCCGGTATTTCGCTTTAAAGTAGCAGTTAACTGATATTAAGATAATTATTTATCCGATTGTGTTTGCATCGTAATTGAGTTAACGCGTTGAGTTCTGTTGATGATGCCACATAAAATCTCGCGAAATGCCCTACCGTATACAGGACAGCAAAATACAAATAAATAGGTGATCAGAATAGAATGCAGGGCTGGAATCGTGGCCAAGATGTGAAGGCACACTGAAACAAAATATACTTGGGAAAAGAATGGGTAGGAAAACGACGGACACTGCCTCCGCAAAAACCGTATGTAGCCAGTGAAATGAGTTCGGTCGAAAAAAGGATGGCGACCATTTGCCGACCACCTAGTGACCATTATGGTAAAATAAGATTAAATGCTCAAAAAACCACCTACTCAAGCTCACTGGGATATCAAAGTAGAGCGCCAAAATGATGAGCACAAACGGAAGTATGAGAATTGCCAAGGTGAAGCCCAGCTGAAATAGGTTATGTACGACTTATATCACAAAGATTGTCTAAAAGCTACCGGTTACTTGTTAGTTCCCTAGCTCTTAGAAGTACCCGCGAAGGGCAAAAAGACTGCAACCATCAGCATTTAAAGGTTAAAGGTTAAAGCTAGGACTGTTCTTCAGGGCCCCGAAGGGGTCCCTGCAGTCCGCTCTGGTCTACCGAAGTAGTGCGCTCCAGAGAATAGGCCATCTATGATTACGGAATGGGTGGCCAGCCCTAATTCAAGAAACAAGAAACCTTCCCAAGTTTTCACCTGGTACTGTTTTTACCACCCGGTCGGTGCAACCGGGTGGTAAAAACAGTACCAGGTGAGAACTTCTTAAAGGGATAGGTTCACCTCAAGTTGCAACTTTTTTTATAATTTATATTGATAGTATGACCTATGACGGCCCAAATGCGATTGCAGTAAATTTCCTTTGCTCCCAGTAGTAGGAGAGCTTGCTCAAAAAAGCTAAACTACTTCGAATCTATAAAACAATTGGAGTACCGCAGCCATGGCAAGTGGGAAATAGCGCAGAAGGGCTGGAGACGCTAGAAAATACAGGGCCCTTTTATCATCCTCTGTCTATCACAACAATATCTGCACCTCCAGCCCTCCTGCACTATTTCCCACTTACCATGGCTGTGGTAATCCAATTGTTTTATAGATTCGAGATAGTTTTGCTTTTTTGAGCAAGCTCTCCTACTACGGGGAGCAAAGGAAATTTACTACAATTTTCTCATTTTGACCGTCATAGGTCATACTATCAACAAAAATTATAAAAAAGGTGCAATTCGAGGTGAACCTATCCCTTTAATATTCAAGCCTTTCAGCTACGCTACGCATATTGCTGACACAGCGCCACAGGCATACATAAAAATTCAGTAAGTAGTGTTATATGTTTAGTTCTGGTCAAACCCTGAAATTGAGCCTGAACTAGCGCAAAAACAAAACAGCACTTACCCTAATCATGATAAACGTTTGAACTTTTCGGTAGGATGTCACAGTGCTTTCAGCGACAAGTGTCTTCAACCATCTTGCATGACATTCAATATTTACGTCGACCACTATGAACAGCGTGACGAGTCCGATCACTGAGATGCCCATCAGGACAACCCATACTCTCATCAGAAAGGTCATATGATACACGGCAACCAAGTAGACATGGTTGACGTCGAATTGCTCGAGCCTATTGACCTTAAAACGGTATGACACGTGATTTGTGAAGCGTTTTGGACAATTTCTATGCAAATTTACGCGTCATGCACTGAATTTCCGACATAGAATGGAGCTATCCCAACTCTATTCCGATTTTCCAAAGAACAAGGATCGCAAAACCTATGCAACTTTGAGCTTTGAGCTGCAGCTATGCAGCAGCAAGGTTTAAAAGTTGATTATCGACGCAAGATTTAGTAATAATTGATTGCGAGTGAATTTTTTTCACCGGTTCTCAGATTCAATATTCATCACTCGTTTCCCCATGGATAATTCCCTGTCTTTTCCTCTGCGTGTCTCGAATGCTATTTTCTGTCCGCAGGGAATATTTCCCCGAGGGAGTCGTAGTGGTGAATATGGCCTCATCACCCTAGATATAGATATAGTAGCAATCGCGTTTAAAACAAGATCGCGTATTCTTGGTGCGTATCCAACCTACCGTAGTGCCGCTTTCAAACATTTCCAGTGTGCCGGCCACGAAGAAAAAGCTCACTGCCGACATTGTGAGTGAAAATGCAAATATTTTCGCGATCCAAACTTGTCGTCTTGTTAATTTCAATTGTCCAAGTGGTGCCATAATTGACTGTTTGAAGATCATCACACTGGCGATACCGCAAATTTTCAAAGATAACACAAGAAGAGATGCGGTCTGGAAACAAATTAGCTACATCGAATTGTGCTCGTGCACCTACTACGTTCACAGCTGCGCCGCGCGCAAATGCGTAACCGCGCCCGCGGAAATTCTGTCCCGGGAAATTGCTTTTCAACATGGGAAAGGCGGATACGCAGAAAAGAGGTTTCTCTTTGTTTCAAATTTTTCAATGCAATTTGCAATCTTTTCCCGCCGACGCGGCTACGCATTTGCGCGCTGCGCGCCTGAAGACCAGTGTATGACCGCCCCTGGCGCAACTGCGCCCACCTATTTTTTTCTGGTGTTTAAAGCGAACTTCCGGCCGGTTTATGAAACCCATTGTGGCCAACTGCATTCTTATGTATTTATGCTAAGTGGGGTCGAACTGCGGTTGATTTTAATTATGCTAATTTGCATATGATGCTTAAAATGTAAATGCCCATGTTGCGTTTCAAAAACGGCCTTTATTTCGCTTTAAAACCGGCTCCAAATAAGTGAGGTTGGTGCGCACACTGACAAAGTCCAGTGCTGCCGCAAGAAAATAAAATAGCAAAAGAACAAAAAATTGCTTGGCGCAAATAGAGGACACAACAAAAAGGCTTTGCATGAAAATGGTGACCAACCAATTGGTAATGACATGGAATCCGTAAATATCGCGTCAATAAACCTCCACAACGTGCTGATGATGATGGAAATATGATCTGCGGGCGTACTAGAATGTGATACAAAAGGTCCCAGACAGAATAGCACACCTGCAAGAAAAATATGCTTAATAAAGTATGTATTTACAATATGTAAAATTACTGAAAAATAACCGGTAAAACGTTATTGAAAGGTGACAAATAGACCTCCACAAACCCGGCTGAAACATAGTTTGTGTTTTGATGTTGTGCGTAAAATTGGTTCATTTTCTTTACGTTACCCTTTACTTACAATTAGCAATAACCACTCAATGCTATCACAAGATATGTTGATTTTTTTCTTGATTTTTTTCCACGTTTCATTTTTCTATTGCAATTAATTGCATCTCGATCTCGAAGAAATATAACTATTCTGTCATAACCTATCTTAGACAAATAGTTTTATAAAACGATGTTACCTGTAAGAAAGCTAAGTGGTTTCTCAAGCGGTGCATCGCGGGCGGTGTCCGGGTCAATAGTAAAAAGAAGGCTATTGTGTTGCAGATAGCAGACAGAGGAATTATTAAATACAGTGCGAATGAATAGTAATACGTGAACTCGTTGGCCGCTTCAATGCCGGGATTCATTTCTGAAATTATTCTGAAACCTGAACTGAGCAGGCTTCGGAAACGAAAGATTATATTCAACTACTCTTCATGAAGGAAAAGCACACTAGCAAACGAGTAATGTAAAGTGTGTAGGTGCAACGCCGCATAGAGTGCCATATGTGCGAAATCGATGCCGCACTTGAGCGGGAAGCGCCGCCACACTTGAGCGGAAACGCTGCTAACAAGTGGCGTTCGCTGGATTTACGCGGAACCGCTGCCATGCTGGTCCTGGCAAGCTGCTCAAAGACAAATCAGCCGACTAACAAGTGGGAAACACGGCTTAAAGGGAGATGCCCATGAGAATAAAGTTTTCCTCAATTTATTTGTAAAGAATGTCCGGAATTTCAGAATTATTACCGTGAAAACCGCATTGCCTGAAGCCTAGAACTCACAGAGTTATTCCCCGGCAAAGAGTTCGGCCAGGTACCGTAGTCAAAATCAATTTTCTCGCTTTTAGGGCATTCTTGTATTGCAAACGCCTCTTTATAGTTGTAGGAATGAGATGAAAACACACAAAATGATGTTTTTACATTTCTCGTCCACGCCTTATAAAATAGTAAAATTCTGATCTACGCAACGAATCTCCCTTGGGATGGATTTCAACATTGCTTCTTTTCTTAATTTATATTTACCGTAATAGAATAACGAAAACACTTTTTTTTTAGTTTTTAGACTAACAACGCCTGAAGGCAAAGCTGAAGTACATAGATCTCAAGATTTTAAAGGCGTTCAGAAAGACGAACACGTATTTTTTTACAAATTAGGTAAAACAATATAGGGCTACATATACTAGTTGTCATCACTGCAACTAGTAATTATGAATAAATGCCATTTAGATAAAAAAAACTTCTGCAGACTGTGGACCATACATTGAATTACGATATACGATATGGACTATATATAACTTTTTATTCAATTAATGATATAAACACATATATAGTGACGAAGAAAAAAAAACAATGTATGCTAGCTAATGATCTTTGCATAACACAGTAATATAGAAAATGAGATGAGCTCATGGGTCAGGCCCATTTCAATATAACCTTACTTTTTTTATTTATCCCCCATATTTAGCCTCACGAACATAGTCGAGAACTAAATATCCAAATGAATGAACTTAGCAGGCAATCCCCAGTTTTGTTCACTCCATTTGCTTCTCCGTGTCAAAAATAGTAGGATACAATATTTTTCAAGCTCCAGGCACAAAATTCACGCAGTATTCAGCATTTTACCATAACCGGTGTTACCCAGGAATGGCCAATATGCTTGGCGTGGCAATTGTGTTATTGGCCAATCAGCGCGAATGGGCGTGACAATTGCAATAGATTGTTGGGTATGACGGCTATGGTAAATTGCTGGATGCTGTGTGGATTTTGATAGGAAAAATATTTGACAATGAGAATCAGATGGAGTGATCAAAATTAGGGGCCTTACCCTTTAATCTCGGAAAGTAGTAAAAAACACTATTTTTTAGCGAGGGTGCGCGAGAATAGGGCTACATTGGCGCGAGAAACTAATTCTGCTAGGGTGCATATCCAGGACGACAGCAACATTTTGAAACCACGAGCAAAAACAGTGATACTAATCGGCGTGCTTGTTTTGGTACTGTACTTGTACGGAGAGCTGACTGTGTGTACTCGATCAGAGATCAGATTCCGCCTTGTAGAAGCCGTATGTATCTTGTTGGGCATGAGCGTGACACCGTAAGTGTACTTTACGTAAACTCATAGATCTGATTGCGTACGTAAATCTCCAGGGAAAAATTTCAACAATGCCACTTTAGTGATTTGCTTCATTTCCTTGTGATTTCTCGATTAAGGATTTTGTATAAGTCATTTGTTTCCTACAGCGGTTACCCCTTGAATTGAACGCGATTTTAAAAGGCAGTAACCGCGCGAGACGCATCGCAGAGTACGGTAGGAGAGTATATAAGGCGGAGGCCGCGGGCCTAAAGTCATTGACGGTCCTTGGAGCCCACCCACCCGCCCTGATATGTGTGAAGAAGCATTGAGGCAGCAAAAAGTCTCACAGCGCGGCCTTATGTGCTTCTGTCAATAATTCGTAGTGAAATTAAGCTAGCGAAACTGCTTTTCCAAGAACCTTGAGTAAACGAGAGATTTTATTGACATTATTCATGTTTCTAAGGATGAGTGTGATACGTTAACCAATACCCATGTACGGTTGTTCAAGTGCAAGATGCTCAAATGCTGAATAATCTTAGGGAGAGGTGGAAGGTGGAACTACTTTTCAGCTAGGATAGCTATGGCTAAAAGCATACTAAAAGCAGTTCAAGTATACACGGGTCGTCACTATTTCACAACTTTCTTATCACGACTTGGCATACAATGTGGCTACGTTCGTGCGATGCGCGACGCCAGCAACATTAGCTTGCAATAAAATGCTAGTACGTGTGAAGGAAACATTAGTTATGTGCTGGCGAGGGTAAGTCTAGGAGGCACGACTAGGCTGGACCGAGACCACATAAATATTGTTTATTGGATGAAAATGCAAAAAATCTACGATCTAAGATCATGCTGAGTATAAAGTTTAACATCCACAAATCTAACATCCACATACAGCCACCCTAAGCCTAAGCCTAAGCCGCTTTACAATAGAGAACCAGGTTGCAGCATTTTTGTAGGTAGCAGAGAGTGGTTGAGGGGAGAAGCAATGTCAAGGTATGTGCTATAGATTCAACAACCTAAATCGTCTATTTTTTTTTTTTTGAATTACAACACACATATACCATCCGTGTACAGTCGTTTGGCCGTAAAGTTGCATTCTATCCAAATTCGATTACCTCTTTATTAAACGTTTAAAAACAAAAACAAAAATATATAACGTACCCAAACAGAATCGAAACATCTAATTACGGTGATGCAATTACTGTTTGCTTGTGTTATTTTATGTCGCCAAAAATACTACTTGGTAATTTGATCCGAAAAGAGACAATTTAAAGCGGTATAACATCCGGTTTTTGAAACGTATGCTAGACGATCTATTCCCATATGGTGTATAGCTGCGCGGCACTGCGCGATTTTAGTCTAGTTATAAAGATTTGCATACAAAATCTGGGAAAGCGTCGCCCATAAGTTTCAGAAACCGGCCGTTATTTCGCTGTAACAATCAGCGAATCTTTTCTCGTCTTGCTGATGCAACCATTTTCCAAATGAATAATTATGTGCCGACTTCAAATTCAGCCAAAACAGATATAACGGCCGCTTTTTGAAACGGACTTTGGTAACAGCATTCCCAAATGCAAATGAGTATAATTAGAAATTAGAATGAGAAGTCGTGCAATATCGTGCAGTCACTTGTATACAACATATGGGAATGCAGGTTTCCACATACGCTTCAAAATCCGGATGTTATACCCCTTTAAGCTCCTATTCCCACCTAACGGGAAAAACTAAATTTTGTAATTACCTTACTTAGTACTTCGATATTTAATTTGATTCGTGAGCCTGACTCTAGCTAGTCACCTCATGACACTTTTAAGTAAGCACAACTTCTTAGCAAGGAAATATAAAATACAAGTTCAGTTTCCCTATGACGGCAGCAGGTTTTCCCACAAAATTTAGGCGAGAAACATGGGATTCACAAAAATAAGGCCCCATTATTTATAACTTAAGTTCTCGTGTGAAAGTTCAGAATTTCATTTAGCTTTTATTGAAGTTTAGTCTAAATCTTGCACGATGTAGCCAAGACAAGATGTATGTTGTTACATTGAAAATATTTTAAAATTTGAACGAATTTAACGGTACTACTTTTAGCAGATTTAAAGCGTGTATAGTTTCTGCGACTATAGCGCTTCATTTGTTCATTGTTCTCTTCAAAAGTAAAATTGCTAGCTAGGATTTAGCTCTCTTTGCCATTTTGCTGCGCTCAGAAAGCACACATCATCAGCTGTTTATTGGGGGTTTGTAAGTATGCTGAAAATTTACCGTATCTTGGAACCACACGATAAAATTTTATTTTTTATCTTTAGTGCAAAAATACGGTAGTGTTGACAGAAACATGGACGTTTTTTGGTATACTTAAACCCCCTTAGTTTAATAAATCGGTGTATGTTGTACATATATTTGCACATTATTTCATAACTTACGAAATGACACTGTTTTAATTTTTTATCACTTTTTCCACGCAAACACATCAGAATAACACTTCGACGTTAAGAAAAAAGGCTCTCAGGGGGCCTGTTAAAACTTTTGTGTCTCAAATAAATTAGAATTGTTTCGTTGCTCTGAACGAGAGGCGCTCTTATAAATTTATTATCACTTTGAACGTCTTCGTTTCTTCGTAAAATTTCGTATCCATGTAGTTTCTTATGGGATTATTGCTTGTTTGTATATTTGTGTGTAACGCTCCTAAATTCAGTTTTATTAAACAGTCCAATGTACAGGGGTAAAGGGATCATGTACAAAACGCATGTGGCATTATGGTCGGGCCATTACCCGACAAATTCAAAGAAACGCGCCAGAAATTGTTCTGAAACTACAATTGGAGCGCGGTCGGCAGGGAGGAACGGTCGTGGTCCGTTTCGCGAAACTACAAGTGGCGCCCGGTCCGCTGGGAGGAGCGGTTCTAGTCCGTTTGGCCCGACTGATGCCCCCGTACATGTGGCTAGACTTAATTTATCAGTTTATTTACATAGATTATCTTTTAGTCAATGAGTGGGAATGATACGTTGCCCGACAACATTACCCCATATATTCTACCGGCTATAATTTTCTTCACACCGTGTACTTTTATCGGAATCATCGGCAATTTTCTCATGACAATTGTGACAATAAAAGCAAAGTTCGTGTAATATTACTAAACTTTTTATTTTCAACTAAAAAGTGTATGAATATAGAAAACCATAGGAATAATAGACAAACAGGCAAAGGATAACGTGAATCGCTTCACTTGTTTTATCTAGTCAAGTTAGATCTTCGAGCATTTACGACTCCCGGAATAAAAATGAAAGTCACTGATGTAAAATTGCCTTTATTGCCAGCGTTTCGCAATTACGACATCATCAGGGCGGAATGATTACCTCAAACTTGGGTAATTAAACCTAGGTATAAACTAGTGTAGTGCAAAACTGTTAGATTGTAGGAGGACATTTTCTTGAATGGGATCTGCGGTTCAGAATCCTGCAAGGTTCCCGAACAATTTGGAAAGTACCGTTCCCCAGAATCCAGCATGCATTTCGCAAACCACGTGTCATATCCCTTTAATTTTAGGAACCTCCGTTCACCCTGTCACATTCTTATTGGATTGCATTGCTTTTGCGATTTACTGCATCAGTCCGGTCATTTCACCTTTCTCTATGGTTTATACACACAAACCGAGTGGATACGACTCGACGTGTGCTTTTATTTTCAAGTGGGTTTAGGCTTACTTAGGCTTAGACTTAGGGTTTAGGCAAAATATTACATATGTATATTAAAAGGACTAACAGTGGTAGAATTGCTCGCTATTTATTTAAAGCGAAATACCGGCCGGTGTTTTTTTTTTTTTTTTTTGTTTTTTTTTTTTTTTTTTTTTTTTTTTTTTTTTTTTTTGTTTTTTTTTTTTTTTTTTTTTTTTTTTTTTTTTTTGAAACACATCGAGTATATCAGCATTCTTATGCAGCTTATGCAAATGACCATAAATTAGAACAAAAAATCGAGCTAAATTCGAGTAAATTAGCATAAAAACGTACGAACTCAGTTGTTCACGATGAGTTCCAAAAACCGGCCGGTATTTCGCTTTAACTTTTTTTTCAGTTGTTGCCTGTGTTTGGAATGCTCGGCGGCTCTATGTTGTTGTTGAACCTTGGAATCGACAGGTTGCTAGCCGTTTGTGCTCCAACATTGTATGTTTTTTTAAATACAATTTCAAATTGTTACCTATGATTGTCATGTAATTAGACTCAAAAAACCGCGCAGAATCGCGCAGTTATTTGCATACACTATGTAACGATACATCGTTTACATACGTTAAAAAAACGGATGTTATAGTAGGACGTAATGGTTGGTGATGCGATCATTTTTTTCCAGCTATCGCAGTAATAACGATCGAAACGTATACCTCTTCGCTCATCTTCTGGCTCCTTTTATTTATTATGTGGTCTTCGTTGTATACGCATCTTTTTATCGAAATCCCAGGTTTGCTCCTACAGATATACATAAAGTATTGTATAGACAGCCCTTTATTTCTCCAGATTGACTTTATCCATAGACATTTATTTGCTAGAGGGGACTGTAAACTTGAAATAGACCTTATTTGCATGTTTTGAAATCTTATTATATAAAGGAGAAGAGTTTGTCACGGGTTTGTTTTTATGTGCACAACGAAATCCCTTCATAAAGAAAATTCTTCGATTGAAAGAGCATACAAAATCTTTGCTGCTGGCGAGATTCGAACTCACAGCAGCACACAACCTCTCGATTCACAGTCCAACGCTCTACCGGTTGAGCTATGCTAGCTTATCATAAGGGTAACAATCTGCTCTACATAAGCACCTTCAATGGCAAATTTACATGCTAGCATTAGTCGAGTGGAGATCCAAACTGATTATTATACGTTTCCACAATCAGAGACGTGTTAGTGGCACGGAAGAGAAAGAGACGAGAGTTAACTTTTTACATTTTAGTAATTCTTTTTTTAAATAGGGAAACAATCGAAAAACAAAAATCTAATTGTTTATTCCCCCAGTCGGAGAAGAGCCCGTAGGGCTCTTCGAACGGCTGGTCTTATTATATAAAGGAGAAGAGTTTGTCACGGGTTTGTTTTTATGTGCACAACGAAATCCCTTCATAAAGAAAATTCTTCGATCGAAAGAGCATACAAAATCATTGCCGCTGGCGGGATTCGAACTCACAGCAGCCAATCTCTCAATTAACAGTCCAACGCTCTACCTGTTGAGCTATGCTAACTTATGGGAGGAGGATCTTATAGGAGATAGAAGAGCAATTGCAATAGCAAATTTGCAAATTTGCATGAAGTCCAGAACCATATTATACGTTTCTACATAAACGTAAATGAACATCTTTTTTTACGTTTGAAGAAATTCCTTTTTTTAAATAGGGTAACAATCGGCCGAAGGCCGATTCCTCCAGTCGGAGAAGAGCCCGTAGGGCTCTTCGAACGGCTGGTATAAAATAATTCTTTACAGTTCTAGCCATATGTCATTAGTAGCCGTAATGAAAATAATAATTGAAGATAATAATCAAATCTACAATTTCAGGCCAACAATGTGCTCAAATCCAGAGTTTTTCGCGGGACCCACGGCAAACCACTGGGCTCTATCCGCTGTTATTTTGAATCTAACTCTTATTGTTATTTATATAACTGTGTATTTGAAGTTGAAAAACTCAAAATTCAGTGAGTGAAAGCGAATTATTGGCCGATTTTTGAAGCGCATCGAGTACAACAGCATTCTTATGTAGCCTATGCAAATAAACATAAATTAGAATAAAAAATCGAGCTAAATTCGAGTAAATCAGCGTAAATAAGTAGGAATTCAGTTGTCCACGATGCGTTTCAAAAACCGGCCGGTATTTCGCTTTATCCTATGTAGTATCATGCCAAATAGGATTGAGGAAGGCTAGGAAGTAGGTTGAGATTTAGCATCCCGCTGATAAATATGGGAAACCAAAAGGATTGAGGAAGGCTAGGAAGTAGGTTGAGATTTAGCATCCCGCTGATAAATATGGGAAACCAAAAACCCCGATTTCGCCCCGGTCCTCAAAATATTGGGCCTTGAGCAACATCATGGGCGGTTTTTTTTTTTGAAATCGAGAGAACTCGGTGTTTTTCGGAAAATAATCGGGACGAAATCGGGTTATGAATCAAACCCTTCAACAACGAATCAAATGGTCAAATAATCAAATACAAAGAGGCTCAGTTGTATGTAGTGGACCTTGTAGTAGTCCAAAACAACTCCTGAGACATGCAAGATTTTCAGGTTCTTCTGCCAAGGCAGTCTTCAAATCCTTATTCGTCACGGTGACAATTGTTGTATTCGGTTGGCTAACAACAATGACAATCAACTACACAACTAGTGCATTGGGATACACTGGAAATACGCTGTTCATTTGGCAGGTAACAGAGATTTCCCTCGGCGGCGGCGTGGTTTCGGCGAGCAGACGTGACAATGCGTGCCGCTTTTTTGACGCCGCATGCCAAGTTTCACATTTTAAAGCAAGGATTTTGGCTATGCATTACGAACCATCATATGCAAATGAGCATGATTAGAATAAAAAAAAACAAGCTCAATTCGAGCTCACTTGGCATAAATGCATAGTATTAATTTGACAATCATACGTTTCAAAAAACCAACAAAAAAAATGCTTTAATAATCTGCAGGTCTATGCTGGAATTCCAGTAAATTTTGGTTGTTCGACGAATTTCTTCGTTTATTATGCAATAAGGTAAGTGTTCTTTTAATATTTTTACAATTTTGTTCTTGATTATTTTCATGTACGCATGCCCATTGTTGGTTGCATTTTCGCGGCCCAACAATTATAAGGAAGGCATTGTGTCATTTTTCGTCTTCTTATTTCTTATGAAAGGGGTTCAACAGATTAGGCGGATCTTTACAAATACGTCGCAACTGCATTTAAGCAATATAACGGCCGGTTCTTGAAACGTAAATTGGTCAACTGAATTACCAAATGTTGTATGCAAATGAGGAATATTACGCTACATAGGAATTTAGTGTAGAATATACGTTTCAAAAAACGGCTGTTATGCCGCTTTTAATATATGAACTGAATCGTAATTTGTATTTTCAGTTCGGATTTCAAAAACGCTTTCAAGCACTTGTTCTACGGAAGTGATGTGTCCAAATCCAGAGAATTTGTCACTACAACAGGCACAGAAAATGTAGGTTTTTTTTTGAAAAAAGAACTTGGTGAAATGTTGGCCGGTTTTTGAAACGCACTGTGGACATCAGCATTCTTATGCAGCTTATGCAAATGAACATAAATTAGAACAAAACTCGAGCTAAATTCGAGCAAATTAGCATAAATAGGTAAGAATTCAGTTGTCCCGATGCGTTTCAAAAATCGGCCGGTATTTCGCTTTAAAAAAATATTTCTATTCCACCGATTTCTCTCACAAATTATCTACAGAACTGTGTGGTTTGCGTCTCTAAAGGCAGCGGGCATAGTTCCGTTCAAGGTTTCGTTGTCCTCCTGTTTATGACGTAACTTCGTTATATCGTACTTTAAGTTTCATAAACTTTCGGATGTAGTTTATTCCTTTCCGTTCAACTCCTTTTCATAACCTCCATTGACCGAACTATCGCACTGACACTACTCGCTAAACTAAATGAGAGCGGTTTGAAGAAATGAAACAAATCATAGATAAAAATTATATGCAAGAGAATATTAAATTTTAGTTGCGTCGCGGTTCAACAATTGCTCCATCGGTGTCACCAAATCCGAATCAAAATCGACGCGCTACTCTCAATCCTACGTGCAAAGTACATTGCGAAAGTAATTTTCGTCATCATAAGGGTCACAACGAGCTAACCTCGAATGAGGTACCCTAAAAGTCCAAACGAGGTACCCTCAGAGGCCAAAATGGAGTGCCCTTAGACGTCGAAATGAATAAGAAATACCACCGGTGACCGCAATAACTAGCCTCATCAGGACGAACAACATAGCTTCAGTTCATGTGCTAGCTAAACATTACTGTCAATGAGGGTACTTTTACTGTAGTCTGCAGCTCCACAGCCTGCACATATAAATTCGTTTCTTTCCAATTGACTTTTTTTATGTAACTATTTTTTGTTTCGATGCCAGCACATAGTGGTAATAAAATAATCGTTCAAGTCTTTCTTTATAAAATAAAACATATAGTGCGTCGCATAAGTATGTAGGCACCCCCAAATTTAACGATAAATATTTTGGACCAAAATTTTTTGAACAAATTTTAACACCACTAAATCGACCATGGCGAAAAACCCGAGGACAATGAAAATTACAAAAAAAAATCAACATTTTCAGTATTTTCCGACATTCAAACCAAAAAACAGCTGTTTCAAAAGTTTGTAGGCACTTCAGTAAAAAAAAACTTTTTATTAAAAAAAACAGAACAATGAATGACAATATTCATTTAATAATCGGTGTGACCACCGTTGTTGGCAAAAATCCGGTTCGGCAGAGAGTTGGCCAGGTTCTTGAGCAACTGAGCGTCCAGGCCGTTCCACGCTTGGAGTATTGCGGCTTTAAAGCGAAATGGTAGTCTGTCTCCAAAAAAATTCGTCGAAAATTGCAAAAGGGGGCGGAGGAAATATCAGTGCGTTCGTCACAGCAATAACCACGCCCACTTCTTTACTTGGAAATTCTATATTTCGTCATTTGGATACTGCGGAGCGTCTTATAATTTGAAAAGGCGCATTGCTCGACTCCGCCCACATCCTTACTAGTATAAGAGCCGGCATTTCGCGCAAGGCGAATTTCCCCATACAAAATAGCAAAAAATGGTTGTTTGAGAACATTTTTATTCAATATGCACTTATTTGTTTGTGTTTTTATGTTTATTTTCGTTTATAACTTTTTTCAAACTATTTTTGGTGAAAAAACTCCAAACCGGGTGGTATTTCGCTTTAAGGGTGGCAACTGTGTCGTAGGTACGATTATAGCGTAAATTTTCCGTACCAACAATCCCCAAAGATTCTCTATGGGATTGGCATCTCGGGAGCAAGCCGGCCAGTCCATAACGTTAATATGGTGCTGTTGAAAGAATGCTTTGGTGGATCCTCACGTGTATAGGCGCATTATCTTGCTGGAGTTGCATTCCTTGCCCTGCTGGACTCTGCAGAAACGGTAGCAAATTCTTCTGGAGCACTGCCTGATATTTTTTTTCTTTCATTTTTGAACTCACTAGGTGAGGACGGCGTCTAATGGCCCGCCAGACAGTACTCTTAGATGTAGTAGTTCCCAGATCAGATCGAAGTTCGTTGACTGACTTCGACGCATTAGAGGCAAGACGTCCTAAGAGGCGATTCTTCCTGAGCAGTGAATAAACGAGGACGATCAGTCCTCTTCTTAGAACCATAGGAATTGGGGTCTTTCAGGAATTTGTCGACCACACCAGGAGACCGATAAATTTGAGCCGCAATGGCCCGATTGCTAAGACCAGCTTAATGTAGGGCCTCAATCTGGACGCATTCGTTGTTTGGGAGATGCTTAGCACTTGGCATTTTAACAATAATGCCTCAAATTATCACTAATACCCATGACAATTGCAATTTATCCATTTCAGAGCAATTATAATAAAATACATTAATAATACAATTAACTAAAGTGGGTGCCTACAAACTTTTGAAACAGCTGTTTTTCGGTTTGCATGTCGTAAAATACTGAAAATGTTGAATTTTTTTTATAATTTTCATTGTCCTCGGGTTTTTCGCCATGGTCGATGTAGTGGTGTGAAAATTTGTTCAAAAAATTTTGGTCCAAAATATTTATCGTTAAATTTGGTGGTGCCTACATACTTATGCGACGCACGTATATACACGTGAAGCAGTCTCAAAGAGCAACACAAAGCACATATTATTTATTGATCAACTGTTCGAATACAAAAATAAATATTTAATCATTATAACTATCTTATTATATAAAGGAGAAGAGTTTGTCACGGGTTTGTTTTTATGTGCACAACGAAATCCCTTCATAAAGAAAATTCTTCGATCGAAAGAGCATTCAAAATCATTGCCGCTGGCGGGATTCGAACCCACAGCAGCCCACAATCTCTCGATTCACAGTCCAACGCTCTACCTGTTGAGCTATGCTAGCTTATGGGAGGAGGATCTTATAGGAGATAGAAGAGCAATTGCAATAGCAGCAAATTTGCATGACGCAAAAACCTTCAAGTCCCGAGCCACATTATACGTTTCCACATAAACGTAAATGAACGTCTTTTTACCTTTGTAGAAATTCCTTTTTTTAAATAGGGTAACAATCGGCCGAAGGCCGATTCCTCCAGTCGGAGAAGAGCCCGTAGGGCTCTTCGAACGGCTGGTATTTCTATAATTAACACAAAGGAGACGATACCAATATCAAAACGTTTCTCATATATTCATCGAATCTCGTAACAAGAAACCGCAAAATATTGAATGAAAATTAAAGATATAGCGACCAGAAGAGTCTCTAATTTAACAAAAATGGTACAAAAAATCAACTTCCGTATCAAACACATTCCCTATTCTCCACAGCATAAACGCCAAACAGTCGCCGCTCCATTTGCAGGTGTTGGTGTCTAAATTTAACAACATATGCGCAAAATCAAAATTGTACCAAAAGTGAATGTCCGTTTCTTTTCTAGTAAAATTGATGAAAACGGGTACTTCTTTATAGCGATTGTATGACTATTGTGGATGCGTAGGTTATGCTATGCTTTACGCGAGTGGGAAGAGTACCACAATACAGTATTTGGCACACCCATAGCACACATGTGGCACAACTCCAGCGCACACCCTCCCCTGCTCGTCAGTGCGCGCGCGGCGATGGCGCGAAATTTCATAAATGTGCTCACCAAATATTTTCAATTAGAAAAAAAGTTTCTGGTGCAAGATCTGTTGTTGTAAAAAAAAAAAAACGAGAAAGCTACGTACGTAAAGCACAATCGAAATGGTCCATTGTACTCATATCCTAGCTCCGAAACTGCCGATGTCGTAATATTCAACGACTTAAAAATAACTTCCTCGAAGAAATTGTGAAACAGAATGTCCGTAGAGCAATCAGTTGTAATCGGCTTCTTTAAAATTGCCGTTAGCAACGTCGAACTAAATATAATTACTAACCTTCGAATCAAATACATCGCTGTGGCAAAACTTAGCGTTTTGAAGAGAATATAACGACACGCTGAGCTTTTGAAGGGAATATTAAATTACGCTATGAAGTTCTGTTCCCAGAGGTCTCCTAGGGTACTCCCATGTGTCACTTACATGTCTACTTTATCATTATTATAAATTTTTTTACAAAAAAGGACAAGTAAAAACAGTTAATCCACCCAAAAATCCTCAGTCCTGTATATGGTGGCAGTGCTTCAAATATGGGGTCCAATCCTTTTAAAAAAGCCGTATTACTGAAACTTTCCACCAAACTTGGAATCCCCGCGTCGTTTACACGCCGCAACACACAGTGACCTATAATTGGAGACCAACTTTGCTTACCGCCGCTAACAATAAGAGTACTCCACTACTTTTACATCAAATTGTTTGATATATCATAAATTTAGAAATAAGATTGAAAATACACGGTCTATTAGTTTCGTGTGATGCTTGGTCTTTGCACAGTAGAGTGTAAATTTTGGCATTCTGCTACTGCTTCTACACAGCGCCCCCTGCTTTACCAATTTATATTTCTAAACAGGCAGCTATTTATTTCACTTGGAAAATCTTGATGTTTCATGGTGCAGCCAAAAAACAGTGTCCCTGAGCGGGATGATAAGAAGACAAAGCGCTTGTCTACATTTTTATCTGTTCGTTGATGATATCATCCAATTACTTGGCTTTTTCTACATAAACATTAATGTACGCGTAATCACTGATATGTGATAATGAACACACCTTCTCTAGTTTGCATCGTTCGTCTCCGGTCGCACGGTTTCCAACTATCCCATTGAAATGCTACTTCCACGCCGAGGTCTTGTTTTTGAAATTTCAGCGTTACTGCCGCTGGAACCTGGCTAGGCATCAATTGAGAAGTGTTGGGGCTGAAAATGTTTTAAGAGCATTTGTTTAACAAATAAGTTATGTTATCGTTATCGTTTTTGCTATATTAAATTAGTTTTTGTTCAACTATTAGTAGGCAAAAACTTCAAAACAAGGTACAATACCGCTTTAAGCATTAGTTACCTAGTCGTTTCGTTGTTCCCATTATTATAAATACATGTCAAACAACGGTGTGATACTGAAGATCAAACTTTCACACGCTTTTCTTCTGCACACTGTCGGCAAAGAGTAATTTAAAAAAAATGGGTTTACGTTTAACACAGCAACACACCCATATTTGTGTGGATCTCCCGTCGCCACAACTGGTATATGATGAAATTTCCATAGCGTATCTGGATATAATCTCTTCGCTGCACACTTTTCCTCAGCCTCGGCTGAAATTTTATTTTGTTTCTCTTTTTGTAACATTCTTTTATGCACAATTCTCCTTTTCTTTTCGTACATGTACATGTACAACATTATCGCAACACAAAAATTTCTGACAGATCCCTTTAAAATTAAAAAAAAGTACTATAAAAGGTTACGAAACTAACAATGATAGTTGACAGGAAGCATGGCTGTTACTATATAAATATAGTGTCGATTGCCCGTTTCGCTCATTCGGTCAAAGCAAAAGTAGGCGCCCGCATAGGACGCTGTGGCCTAAAGCAATCACATCCGTGTGTATTGTGTGCTCTATTGCAGATCTACCGTCCCATGGGCTCATTAGCCCGTATTCTCGGGTCGACGGAAACTTTCCATTTGGGAAATCCTTTGTATGCAAATTTCTCGACTATCTAGACTAGCTGGAGTAAAAATTTGCATACGAATGAGCTCCCAAACGGAACATTCCCGTCGACCCGAGAATACGGGCTATGGAAATGAAATCTAAGCTTCCGGTAATTAAGCAATCGTTGCAAACATTATACCATAAAAAGAAGCAACCCTTCGATTGCGCGGGGCATGGGAAACTAGTGAACAAACTTGGATTCTTGGGCGTAACCCGTAACGTACTTACATCATGCAAGTATGGTCTTATGTCGCAGCGGACGTGACACTATTGTGGTACCGAACTTTGTAGATATGCATTAAATGCTTTTTTTTATTGTCTATGAAATACTTTGAAATGCGAAATAAAGTGAAATCCTACACCAATGATTGACAGTTTCCCATCACGTTGAAAGAGTGTTGTTGGTGGCATAAACGTTTTCTTGTTGCCGGGAAGCCTCCTGTGAAAAATATTAAAGCCATATAACGGTCGGTTTTGAAATGTAAATTGGACGTTGTATTCACATGTGGTGCTCAAATGGATATAATTATGTGGAATAAAAATACACTACATGGGAATACAGCGTCCTAGATACTTTTTAAAAAACCGCTTTAAGCTGTTACAAGTATGCTTACTTCGACCACGGTAGGTAGAAATTTCCGACAAAGGCCGAATCGGCCACGTTTTCTTGTATTCTTGTCCAGAGCTGTCCGTCGTTGAACTTAATCGCGCTCAGTGGATTTTCCATAAAACGCGTTACATTGTTAGCGAATCCCCAAAATTTGACTTCGCCGTTGAACACGATGCCCGGATCACAAACCCCACATTGAAGGTCAATTCTATCCCCGGGCCAGAAGTAAATCTGCTCTACCTGGAAAGTATAAGTGATGTGAATTAAATAGTCTTAAAAGAAATGCCAAACTAACAGTAAACAACCAAATGTGGCGAATAGTACCCCCTTATTGGATTCTTCCCGCCGTGTTTCCCGTTCCCGCTATGGCTGTGTATTTTCTGTTTATTAAGTAATACTAACACTTCACGCGTAACGCACATCTCACAACCAAACAAATAACCAAACTTTATACATTAAGATAGAACAAACGTGAACATGATCCTTGCACTCTTCTCTATATTCTGCCAGGGCCCAATCAATGTCAAAGTAGGTCTGCAGTCCTTTGGGAATCCTTGTGCCCCAATGGAGAACTGCCTTCGTGGGCACTTCGCTGTTGAGGCTAATGCCTTCAATGCCGTCGAGGCCCTTATCTGCCTGCGATAAGAAGAGATGGTACTTTTACTGATGGGATAGGCCAGTACTATATGTTCTATTATATGGCCACTAACATAACATAACATTTATTACGACAACAAAGTATCGCGCAAGTTTAATGCCACTAATTGATAATAATACAAAAAAACTCTAATAGTGTGTATGGCATGTGCAAATTAGCCACGTCTGTGTAGATGACTCCACATTCGCTCATTGGCAGTATGCTAATTTCAAGATTTAACCGTTCGCCTAATCGTTCGCGTCTATATTTTTATGGCCTATCCATATCCTTTGGTCCTGGGACAGAGACCGAATCTGCCGTAATATCATATGTTTCACTAAATCAAGTCCAATGCCGCAGCGAAATTACGTATCTGTCAGTGCTGACAGCAGCCAGATGACAACTACACGCCACACCAAATTCTGGCTATCTATTTCACCTACGTTGATTTTTCTTTTTCATCGTCTCTCACGGCGTTGCGCTCTTTTAATGTGTATACTAAATTTTCAAATATTATGTTGATTATTGCGTTCTAAAAACACTAACCTCAACAAGGAAAATAAATGCCAAGAACGCGATCCAAAACATTTGTCAACTTTTCATTGAAACAGATGCTTTTCAAGTTGTATTTTAACATACTAATTTGCATATTCCTAACGGAATGAAAATGGCGAAATTTGCATATTGCGCCTGATTAATAGTCTAGAACTGAGAACTTATGCAAAACCCAATGGTGGACCAAGACCCCATGGTGCCGCCCAGCAGTTCCGACGTGAGAGGTACCAGGGGCACGGAATGCTATCTGCCGATCGAGTACAACCAATAAGAATGCTACCTTTGTAATAAACTGGTAAATGTTTATTAATAAAAGTGAATGTGTAAAAACATGGTTAGAAATTAAAGAAGAGTCCGTTGCACGCTGGATCTTTGTAGTTTACGAGGAAGAGCCTGAAAATGGACTGACTTTCGTTCTTGAAGCGGTATGGCACACGGTTTTTAAACGAGTGCTAGACAACGATACAACATGCCGTCGCTGTATATGCAAATTTCTCTGCGCATCTAAGTGTAAGCCGGAAGCTCGTAGAATAGAAGATAATTAGCATACAATACTAATAGATCGTAATTCAGCTAGTTACCCAGCTTATATTTAAAAAAACACACATGTAATACGGTACCATGCGCAAGCTTATCTTAGGCTTAGGCCCAACAAACAACCTACCTTTGATGTACCCAATAGGCGGCCGAGTCCATTATGGCGTACTGCCCCTCCCTCAGAAGCATCTTCACAAAATCCACGCTCCATTGCTTTCGCTGCTCGCTTTTGTCGACCTTGGCGTAAATTCCGTGAACTTCGAGATTTATCTAAACTTTAGTGACTCACCAAATTATATTTCATTCGTGCATTGGAAGATAAAAACAACTGAAGGTTTTACGCAATCAAAGCAGTTTCAGCGGTTTTCAGCATACGTATAGTTGAATCAGAATCGGTCTTTCCCAGAGTATGTAGGTGAATATCGAAATTTAAAGCGAAATACCGGCCGGTTTTTGAAACGCGTCGTGGGCACCCACATTCTTATGCAGCTTATGCAAGTGAACATAAATTAGAATAAAAAAGCTAAATTCGAGAAACTTTGCATAAATGCGTAAGAATTCAGCTGTCCACGATGTCAAAAACCGACCGGCATTTCGCTTTAAAGGGATAGGTTCATCTCAAATCACCTCTCTTTTTATTATCTTTATTAAAAATGACACAAATTCATTCACAATGAAAATTAAATGAATCAAAGAACCATACGCCTCGCAGAAGAAGCTTCCTTTATTGGAAGCTAGGTGATCGGAAGTCGGAAGCCAAAATCTAAACGCAAACACTTGTACCGTACACAGATCGCACGGGCTACTGGCAATTAGCCAAGTTACAAACTACACTCGGCGGGACATTATTTCCCACGGTGAATTATCATTTAATCGCTTGGCCGAGTGTAGTTTGTAACTTGGCTAATTGCCATTAGCTAGCGCGATCTGTGTACGGTATTAGTTTTTGCGTTTAGATTTTGGATTCCGATCACCTAGCTTCAATAAAGGCATAAAGGAAGCTTCTTCTGCGAGGCGTGTGGTTCTGTGCTGGATTTAATTTTCATTGTGATTGATATTTGTGCTATTATTAATAAAAACAATAAAAAGAGAGGTGATTTGAGATGAACCTATCCCTTTAAACTTGAGTGAAGAGTGTCACTGTCTTCATTTTCGTTATTTTCCGTACCTGACACATAGTATACCCATTCTCCTGTATATGTCCATCATTGCTCAGCATATTGAATATTCCGAACTCGGCTCCTTCGATGTCCAAGGACACCATATCAACGACATGACTGAAAGGGACTTATTGTATATCGTCGACTTATTATATAAATGTAGATTCGAAGGCCTGTGAGCGACAACTGGAATGGCGATGCCTCTGCTCTTGTTTGGGACCATTATTGGATGAAGATTCGGAAAATAAACATAAAAGTTTCAGATGAGCCCAGCTCTTTTTTCTGACCGTCTGGGTATCGACCTCAAGAACTCTAATTTCCGAATACTGCAAGCCTAGGATATTAGTGTCCGTATGCCCGAATCCGGGAGCAGCCTCCCTAGTCTCCCGCTGGGGGCGGGTGAGGCAAGGTAAAAAAAAACAGAACAGGAAAAATCAGCGTGAGTCTGAGACAAGTTCTCGCGCGAGAGAGATTCCCGCTTGTACGCGAATATGGCTACTGATAATATACGTCACCTTCCATTCATCACATTGTTCAAATAGTCGACAATTCCAATCGCATCACTCTTCATATCGACGTATTTTCCTGAATAAATGTGATATCGTCACTCTTTTATCTTTCTCAATCTCGCTCATTTCACTCTCTGTCTCTACCTCTCATTATGTCTCTGTCTGTCTCGCTCTCTGTCTGGGAGTGTCTTATGTCTCGGTTTCGCCTCTGCTTCTCTGCATCTCCTCACTCGCACTCACTTTCGCTTTCGCTATCTCTCTAAGCCTCAATACAAATACGCAATACATCGCCCGTTTGATCATTAGCACAGGACTGCTAATCCTCTAAAACGCATTGTTTCAGAATCTTTGTTTCAAAACGCATTGTTTCAGATACACTATCATAAGAAATACCCCTTACTAAAGCTCCTACTGCACCTACGGCTTTTTGTTTTTAGGCTTCCGATCGAGGCATTACTTATTGTATACTTTAGAAACTTTATTTTAGATGACTCACCTTCCGAGTAAATGGACGCTGTGAATTCGCCTGTCTTGCTCGCAATGGCGGTTTGCGTGAATGTTCCAATACTCTGATATAGTTCCCGATTTCCCTCGTCAACCGCGTCCACTCCAATAAACTTACAGTTCGGGAAGGCTTCCTTCAAATTATCAGAAGGGTGAACTAGTATTATAGGTGAGGATAATAAAAGATAAAGATAGATCGTATTATAACATGATACCCCATTTCGACCCTATCGTATGCGAGGAATTTTACCCGGGTTGGGCCTCATCAATACGGTGACTCGGGCTTATACAATATAGAGGAGATAGATGGGCAGAGATAGAAATGAAGGTATTAAAGGAGAAGTTAATACAAGAGAAGTTCATAAAAGACAAAAGTAGAATTATTGAAATAGTGGGCCTTGTGTCCTCTGTCCTATATCTATCATCTACAACACCAGCATGACAATCAGCGAAAATGGAAAAACAATTGTTCTTGTCTCTGCATTTCCCTGTCGTATCAGGACTAACGAAAGACAAAGCTAAACGAAGTTTGGGCTTCGGAATGTCCTAACTCCAGTTTTACCATAGTAAACTATCACCGTATTACCATTTTACCGTTCTCTTACAATTAGGTTGTACGTGTGCATAAGTTTTTTTTGTTATTAGTACAACTCGGACTCTTTGTACGCAGTTTCATGAAAGATGGCTCAAGAACCGAAATTCACTCCAATAACAAACCCTATAAGTGAGCTCCAGTTTGATGTCATGGCCAACTCCGAAGGTCAGAAATGTACAGCCATGGTTCTCCTAAACGAGTTCATGCTATGAACATTTCTTTAGTTTTTTTTTCCATGGACCCACATGGGCATATCGTATATATCATGTAGGGGTAAGCATCTTACGTGCTTACTTTATCAATTTGATCTTACATTTCCACTATTGATTTTTTTTATTGATTACTTTATCAATTCGATTTGACTATTGATTTTACACTCGCCTATTATACTGACACTTTTATACTAATAATATGGGTGTTTGTCAATAAAAAATACTTTTTATGTAGTTCTCACCACGGAATGGTCCCGTGATTTTGAATAGTTCAAAAATATCTTCCTGTCATCTCGATTCTCTACTTCCACGTGATTAAAAAGCCCAAGAATCGAGCAAGTTTGCGTCGCATTGTCGAATAATGGCCAGAACTAAAGTTCATAATTAAAAAGTTTTTTCCACACTTGAATTATATGCCTTCCTATAAGAGACAGGCCCGACAAAACACTATGTTTTTGAACTTCTTTTAGATAATATACTATATACATACATAATGTGTGAACATTAATCGAATTTAGAAATGGCGAACGATTTTCTGGAAAAAATCCGCAAAAAATCCCCACATAAGTCTCAAATATATATTTCAAAATATATAATAATAACGACCTACTAATTTGAAAGAAAAGATGGATCAAATTGTGTGGAAAAACAACCACAAGCACGCTCCCAATTTTTTTTTGGAACGCTTTTGGCACGCTAGTCGCTCACAGGTTCTCAGTTCTAATGCGGAAAACGGTGGGAAATAATCATTCTCGCAACGTCCACCACCCGATTATCCTAGGTGATAAAATAATTATAAATGCAAGTCATACCTCCTCGGGATCATCCACAAACTCGACTTTATCCCGCAGGCACTGACGGTACATTTCAAACAGTTGAACGGATATTTTCGAAGTTGAGTTCTTGCTTAGGCCCATAGAAAGTCTATTCTAAATGATCATATACTTCGACGTATACGCCAACTCCTGAGTATAAGTCTACGCTAGGCCTCTGCCTATGCCTAGGCCTATACCGAGGCCAAATCGTAAGTGCAACCCTAGGCCTAACCAGAGGGACCCAAGCTTGCGCCTTTGCATGAGATCAGCGCAAAATTCGTAGGGTTGCTGAAAATACCTGGTTAATCTGTTTGGCAATATTGTGCATGGGTATGTAGAGCATAAACACCGTGAATAGTGCCAATGAAATGACTATACTTGAAGAAACGGCCTGAAAAATAAAACATGCAAATGCAACGAAAAATGGAAACTGGAGATTGAAATAAGAAATTCGAAACTGGAAACTGGAAATTGGTAACTTGGAACTTGGAACCGGGAATTGCGAACATGCTAATTCCTATTTTGATATGGAAAGCAAAATATCAACTTCACCTTTCTCATCCTTGATGCACGGGCGAAAACTTTTGAAAAGTTTTTTTCATTTGAACGTTTTCCTATCTATTCTCATGATTTGAAGAAAATCCTGTTTCTTGTTGAAGTTTAGATCGGCACATAAGCGAAGGCGGTTTTGTTCGGGATTTAAAAGATCCTATCTACATTCTTGTAACTTACAGCATTGTAGACTTTTGTTGAAGTAATGTGTTCAAAACATAGAGAGGGAATATTTCAACCATATTACGGAAATGCGACAAAGACAAATACTTCGGAACTAAACGCAAATATATTATTTGTTTGTTCGATAAACATTTTTTTTCGGAACTCCAGATACTAACCGTGACATCGCTATAAATTCAAAGTTTAAAGCCGTGTTGTACCTTCCTAGGATAATTTACATATGGTACGCAAATCCTATGTATTTGGTGCCCGTCCGGCAAGTTTCCGGCACCAAATCTGCATAGGATGCATTGGATTTACGTATCATATGCAAATTTCCCAAACTAGGTACAATACTGCTTTAAAATGTCAGTGCGACGTTATGACTTATGACGTCGTCGTAATATAAATGAATTGCATGGTTTCCCTCCCAGGCAGCTTAACTTGTTCACAGCTGGGTAGTTTTACTCTTTTACTATGTTGCATTATTTTTACGGACCGTGGTGGTCCATTGAAAACGTGCGCGTTTCGCAGTCCGCCGAACCGAGTTCGAATCCAGCCACACTAAATGACTCCTTGAAAAAAATCAAGACGGTTCGCCCACTTGGTGGGAAATTTGCCGCTTGAAATGCATCATCTACGCCTACATCTGCCAAGAGCCTCTGTAATTTGATTGTTTTTTTCTAACAATCTTTTCTGTGCCTGATGCCTGATTCAAATGAATATTGTGCAGGCAGAATAATATGCTAATCAGCCAACAACGTCTTTTAGTAATATTCCTCAGACTCCAACAATTAATTAATTAACTAATTAATTAAACATTCTACAACCTCTTTATGTTTCTTCCCAAGAATGAGCATAGTCATCGCATACGTGTGTGTGTGTGTGTGTGTTATGAATACACTAATACACATATTTTATTGTATTGCAAAACGACAATGTAAAATACATTAAACGTTCTCGATCAAACGTTATGATTTTTGATTTACAAGAATCAACTTGTGTACTTATGTTCCTAGAAATAGAAAATAGAACAATACTGGAAAATTGAGCGACAAAATTTTGAGATTAGGCGACCCTTTAATGTGCCTAGAAAGATGACTGTAAAACTTGTCGGTAAAATTTTCAGTGCTCCCATAACCACCCGGCGAGGGAATCATGGGCGATCCCTCTTGGCCCTAGCCCTAGCCCGAAGACGTCGAGCAATTTGTCATTTGGAACTCGTCGCCTACTGTGTTTAGGACCCCTGCGGAACATGTCATAAGCAAACATTGAAACTTGAAACTGTATTTCCACCCTTGAATAAAGGTGCATGCTCGTGAAGCGTAAAATATTTATAGATTTATTTTATTTAACTCACCTCCTAAAGAAAGTGTCGGATTATTGATTTTGTGTGAGCTGACCTTTTAATAATTAAGTAAAAAGGAAAACATACTTGAATCTAGCTTGTGAAAAGGTTCAATATTTTCAGGCGGCTGGGAAGCATAAACATCTTGGTTCAAAAAAAAACTTTGTTGAAAATTTTCTACATGAAAACGGGGCACCGAAATAAGCGTACATCCAAAAAAAACAACAGAACACGTCCGTTACGTAATAAATGGTTTTTATTAAAAAACGTAGTGGCTAAAAGTAAACAAACCACTTTTTAAAACCTTCTTCACGCATTGATCAAGAGCACTATGTCACTGTGTGATGCATAGTAGAAATTTAAACCACCATTCTTTTATGAGCTCATCGTTTTTTTTCTTCGTTTTCATAGAATTTCGATCATGTAGAAACTGTTGGCGTACTTCATTTTTCTATTACCGTATACTTTGTAATTTCTCACATATTTGTGGAAATGCTAGTAGGGATTAAAGAATACTTTTATCCTCATGATAGTGCAAACCGCTAGTATTGTTTCAGTATGATGCGTCAGTTATTCGCTTAAAAAGAGTTGTAGCATCCGTCACCGCATCTCTCACCCCTTTCAACAATTGAATAACTTATGTTGATTTCACCCCATTTTCTACAGCTATTGTTTGAAATAAGATATATCAAAAGACAAAAAAGTGTGCAAATTAAAAATGAAATTATTGGTTTATACACGTGATAGAAAAGAGGGGAGGAGCTTGCGTGCTGTCCTATGTTATGTGGAAAATATTTTGCCTTTTGTGGGCGCAGATGGCATGGTATATAAGTGCGTACAGAGTGTAGCTACTCAGTTGAAGTTGGAGTACGTCTATGCGGTATGCGTAACCAAACACCCCAACTCTCTCTCTCTCTGTTTTCATGCTTACGGTCATGAAAAAAGACACGTGCCTAGTTACCAGTACTTTCCGATAAACTTATATCGGTTTTAGTATTAAAGGGAGAGGCCCGCGAGAAAAAGTTTTCCTCAATTTACTTGCACAGAATGTCCGGAATTTCAGAAATGTTACTGTGAAAACCGCATTTCTTTGCACCTAGAACTCACAGAGTTATTCCTCGGCAAACAGTTCGGTCAGGTACCGCAGTCAGAAAGGTTAAAATACGTTTTTACGTTTTATATGCATCCATTAGCATTCTTTCTCTACATAATAATTGTTAAACGAATGAAGAACATTGCTACCATTACAACAAAGAGTTTCCAATTACTTTAATACCCTAAAAGAGCAAAATTGATTCTGACTACGGTACCTGGCCGAACAGTTTGCTGAATAACTCTGCGAGTTCTAGGCGTAAATAAATGCGGTTTTCAGAGTAATATTTCTGAAATTCGGGACATGCTGTGCAAGTAAATTAATAAAGACTTCTTTCTCGTGAGCCTCTCCCTTTAAAGCGAAATGCTAGCCCCTTTGGAAAATTTGCATATGATAAGCAAATCCTATGTATCCTATGCTAATTTTGTACGAACGTCCACGGCAATCGTACAAAATTAGCATATGATACATTGTATTTGCTTATCGTATGCAAATTTTCCAAAGTGATCTGTGGGTTACAAAATATAGATACGCATTTTCTAGCGAATGCTCAAGTTTTTTTTCGTAATTGTCAGACATAAGCCCTCCTTCCCGTTCAGTCTCCGTAGTGTGCTGGCCGTCTTCCCCGCAAGTTTGAACTTTTTACCTCAAGTTACATACTTTACGTCGGATCTCAACTATAGTATCGTATACCTCATACTATACAAGTCTTTCCAGTTACGTAAGTTCATACTTGCCATCGGAATTAGAAGATGGACCTTTCTCACAATCTCAACGATTCCGAAATGACGCACGACCAGCTGATGGCGGCTTCATTCCATAAACTGGTCTTTATCAACGGAGTCCTCGGAATATTATTCAACATTCCTTTGATCATACTGATCATATTCCGAAGCCGAGCCGAACTCGGCTCCTACAAGTATCTCATGCTAATTTTTGCCATCTTCAACTGCACCTATCCGTTTTTCCATATGTTTGTCAATCCGGTGAGTCTCCCTCTACTCTACCTCTACTGTTCATTCTTCATCAATACCATTAGAAAATATTCTGTATATGGTAACAGGAAAAAAACCAAAATAGATAATCGCTTTTTTTACGTATACTACTTTGCATAAACACCAACATACAACCGGTTTGGCGTTTCTGAAATCAAGAAAATATGTGGAAAAAAAATCCCGTTTGCTTTCCGAAGCAGATATTCAACACTATCTAGCATTCAGGGTCTTCACGTCTATAGGAGAGCGTTCGTATTAATCGGGGACCCATCGCTACCCTTCGAAGTGGGACACTACGGATTGGTGCTATGGTGTACATTGTTCGGGATGAGCACCTGTCTCATCACCTACCATTTTGTCTATCGATACTTCGCCGTGTGCAAGTGAGACATTAATATAATCAAATAATCAATATAGCCAATCGTTATACTAAAAACCAACACGTCGCCGTGCTAGTCAGAAATTAATCAAATATTTGTATACAAGACGGATATCGCCGCCTGAGGCGACATCAAATGCGATATCAACGATACTTCGAAGTGCGCATATTTATATGCAACGCCTGATGCACATATTCCAATGTTTATGTTAATAGATCCAATTGTGCTTACTCTGGAAAGATGCGAACAGTTGCCTACTTATACCAAATGTCTGAAACGTAGAAAAATTCGTTGTGGTCGCGTAATCACAAATAAAATCACCCGGCTTCAAACTCTTCTCCTTTATATAATAAGATGCCGCATGGAAAAGTTATGTTGCTTTAAGACCTAATTGCCTGAAAGTGTTCACACATCCACTGGGAATCGTCTTTCTGCTCGTCGTCTTTTTCTTCAATGCTCTGATCTGGTTTTTGATCTTCAACACCGGAGGTAGAAACATGCAGCGATACCCGGTTAGTTTATGTGTGTGTGTGTGTGTGTGTGCGTGCGTGCGTGCGTGCGTGCGTGCGTGCGTGCGTGCGTGCGTGCGTGCGTGCGTGTGTGCGTGTGTGCGTGTGTGTATGATAGAGAGAGAGATAAAGAAGAGAAAGAGAGCTATGGTATAGTATAGACAAATTACAAGAAATAAAGGGGAAAAGTCAAATTGTTAAAGCGAAAAAGAACAGTGTGAGTTTTTCATTTAATTTACAGGAGGCGACTCATGATGAACTTATGACTCGTTTTGGCATAAACAACCATGAAACGGCTACAATTGGGGAATTGTATGTGGTAAGTATTATGTTTTGATTTCTTCATAACTTAAGCAAAAACATTTCCATTCGCTTGAAGGAAAAAATCAATATTACGAGACTGATTACTCTACTTATATTTTTGTATAACAGTTGACAATACCAGTGGCCGTATGCACGACCAGTGGGAGCCTCCCCGATTGGGAGCATTTGTTTCTGTGTGTATACGATCCGTGTGATCTCTCTCTCTCTCTCACCGAGGCTGGGAGCATAGTCCCGACGTTCGTGCATACGTAAACTATCACAAAGCATTCAGCGACTGTGCCAAAAACTTTTAAGTTAGTAACTGGACAGCTTTTATTTCGATTGTTTCTGAATGTATGAGACAGCAAACGGTAAACCCTGCGCTCAGCAGCTCGATGTGTTTTACAAATGGCGTATATCTATTCATGAGGAACGTTAGTTTATTAAATACTTATAGATCGTACTGTACCTACTATATGAAATTTTCATATGATAAATATATCCTATGGATCCTATGCAAATTTGGTGCTGGAAGCTTGCCGGGCGGGCACCAAATTTGCATAGGATAAATAGGATGTGCTTATAATATGCAAATTTCAAAAAAACTGGGTACAATACCGTTTTAAGAATTAAGGATAACGTATGTTGCGTGCTGAGTGGTTCAGTCATCATCTTTCAGCACGAATACATATGGAACAACGGCACTGACGGTCCGCTGATCCCAGTGGCTGGATTCTGCGGAACTATGGTCGTCATTTGCTGCACAAGCACGCTCTCGGTCATGATCTTCTGCTCGATTCAAATTATCCGTCAGCTACACGTAGGTTGTTAGATTTTCCTTGCTACCCACTGGGGCCGTTAGAGTCCTTAGGCCCGAGCCGTACCCTGCCTTCCGACCCCTAAGTTTGGTAGTTAGGCCCTCAGAGCGGTGTAGAGTGTAGAGTAGTAGAAGGTTGAAGGTTGCTCTATCTACGGGAGAACACTTCTCTTCTAGGTAACCTACGTGAATCCGAGAGTAGTTAGCTTACGTATGATGTATGCATACCCAAGAGTCCACGAGTATCCCAGCTAATCTAGTACAAGAAACAATTGTATCGCTGTCCATAAAAAAAAACAATTGTTAGCACCTTGTGATGTGAAGCGCAAGTACGGCTATTTTTGTATCAGTTCAATGCAACAAACACAAAAGACCGATTAGCTTCAGTCCGAATCACATATGAATATAGGGCATACTGTAAGCTAGCATCACCGGATTAAATTTTCAAAACAATCAAAGAAAAATCTCTCTCTCTCTCTATCTCTCTAGCTCTCTTTCTCTGTCTCTCTTTCTCTCTCTTGCTCTGTCTCTCTTTCCCTCTTTCTCTCTCTCTCTCTCTTTCTCTCTAACTCGCCTCTCTCTCATCATTATCAGAGTAGGATTAAAAATGTAACACCTATTATGAAAAAGCACAAATTCTTTCAGAGAGCATCAACAATGAGCACGAAGACCCGTCGTATGCAAGTTGAGCTGTTTAGAGCTCTCATTGCGCAGGTAACTTGATTTTTTTTGCGAAGACATAACATAAATGAAGAATATATATTCCAAAGTGAATACAAATAATAAAAGGGACTGTGTGGCGGCCCTGAGCCAAATTTGAAACATTTGGTGGTGGGTGGCGCTAGCGTAGTGGTTAACGCAGTGGGCCGGCAATCCAAAGACGCTTGGTTCGATTCCCGCTCGTCCAATACCCCAATATAGTCAAAATAAAGGAAGAAATTGATATTGAACCAGCGGCGTAATTACAATTATAGCCTAAAACGCTGACTTGCCAAACTAGCACCTAACTATGTCTTATTACTAGGATCAATTGAACCTCAATTCATTGTAGTTTCAGAAAATGTTGCCAATCCTTGTATTTAACCCACAGAGGTCCCAGTTATCATTTTCTAATAAGTGACACTGGGATAACTTAACTCTGCTCCTTCCAGACCATAGTACCGGTGATTGCGGAGTACATTCCGTGCTACACCACTCATCTCTCATCGTTCTTTGGAGTCTACATCGGTGATCTGAGCCATGTGATCATCCTTCTGATTTCGAGTCTTCCGTTCCTTGACGCTCTTTGTATGACCTACTTTATCAGGGACTACCGTACGGCCATTGTGAATCTGTTCATGTAAGTTATAGATATTTTGTATTTATATAGACGCTACAGAGAAAAGGCCCAAAAAACGGACAAAGAGTTTTTCCTTTCTTACTCAGAAAAACTGAGGTGCTCATTGTTCAACTTCTCCCATATGCATATCGCGGCTTAGGCTTAGGCCGCGATATGGGATTCTTCGATAAAAAATATGTAGAGCTAGCTTATGCCTAAGCTGTACATACTTATATATATATCACTGTCAATGGTTTTTGCATAACGAGCATTCCATGAAATTGAGATTAAAAGATAAATTCTACCCGTATTGTTCCAACTGTGTAGAGCGGGCTGCATAACCTTCGATTGCCTAACTAGTTAATTACGAGTCAGGTCCAGGAATTTCACATTTCAGACGTCGCGTTCACGTGGAGGACACTACCACAGCCACTGACTCGCAGTACCCGAGTGACAAGCCTATCAGTGAGGTGAAATACTGAAAGAAGACGATTTATTTTACGCTTCAAGGCGTGAACCTTTATACAAGGGAGTTCTAATACAAGGTTTGCTTATGACATGTTCCGCAGAGGTCCTGAGCAAATGCGACGACTTCCAGGTGACAAACTGCTCGACGTCTTGTTTTTAATTTTTTTAACGCAGAAATTTTAATTTGATAAAACTTAACATAACATAACATAACATTTATTACGAACATAAAATGTCGCACAAGTTTTGTCGAGGCAATACCACAATGAATAACTATGAAACGTGAAAATGTAAATCTGATTAAAATACCCGTTTTTATTTTCCTAATAGATGTTAATACTCAAGCTCAAGGGCCCACTGAAAATTTATAGACACAAGTCCTCGTTTACAAATAATTCCATTTTGACTTCGAGTGTTGAATATGTTGAAAAAATCCACTTTTGCGAATGTTTAGGCTTACAATTAGGCTTCAAGCATTGAATGTGTTCAATAAATGTTTACTCTAATTGGTGTTATGCAGAATATGTCACTCATATACAGTGTTCAGTGGCCGCGTAAGCACGAACGCTGGGAGAATGCTTCCACTCTGTCCATCTACGGCATTTATGCGGCAAAAACTAAACTGGCATTTAAAGCGAAATACCGACCGGTTTTTGAAACGCATGGAGTACTCCCTGCTTTCCTATGCTTCATATGCAAATGATCATAAATTTGAATACAAAATAGACCCCAATAGACCTCTTTTAGCATAGCTGCATAATAATGCTGATATTTGAGATGCGTTTCAAAAACCGGCTGGTATTTCGCTTTAAGCCCATCAAAAAATCTTAAGCAAAATGCCGGCCGGTTTTTGAAACGCATGAATTCAAAGGTGTTTATGCAAAGTTACTCGAATTTAGCTCGCTTTTTATTATAATTTATGTTCATTTGCATAAGCTGCATAATAATGCTGGTGAACTCGAGGCGTTTCAAAAACAAGTCGGTATTTCGCTTTGAAGGATTTCAAGATACTTCCAGATACAAGTACAAGATACTTGCGGACCTACTTCCATGCTATCTTTTCGGAGGTCAATTTTTTTGCTGGGCATAAATGCCGCGCAGGATCGTATCTGGCCTCTCAATGGGAGGTTAGAGAAAGAGAGGAAGCAAGCTAATAATCGACTGCATATGAACAACAGAAGCTATATAGTAAACTAGTGTTCCGCGTTCTGGACAACTAGTAAGCTTAGAAGTTTAGTTTTTCAAAAAAAAAGTTGAGGTTTTGTTTTAAACATTTATTTCAATAAATCCTGCAGAAACTACAGAACGTATGAAGATAGGGATGCAGGGAAAAAGCACATAGCGATATAAGACAACGGCCGCTTGTGTCTTATTATTAGGTATATTGTGTTTAGTAAAACATTGTTAACAAATATTTATCAAACAGACTCATATTAATACTACTAAAATTGGTTGAACTAATCAAGGTATTCTACATCACGAGGTAAGAGTACATACAACCACAAGTAAAGAATGCTATCCAATGTAAGAAACAATATTGAACTAAATGTAAGACTAGCAGGAGGACTACTTCCAAAAATCGGCACACACACTCCACTCTCTTCCCCTAGGGCTCACACCAATGGGCGTGGCCTTCCTATGCAATGTTACGTGGACTTACATCCGCGGTTCTCTAGCTAGTGTCGGCCTCGACACTAATAATACAAAAAAAATATACATAGAATATTGAACATTTGAACATTTGAACATTTATTAGCTTTTCAGCACACACCAACAAAGGTGGAAAGTTCGGAAATATATCAAAACTGTATAAACTTGTTTGTACTTCTATACGTATAACAAAACATGACTGAATATTATCAACGGTTACTATAAAAGTTGTTTAATTTTTCTACGACTTCTTTAAGTCCTTTAGCAAAGTTTTCAAGTCCCATCTTAGTTGTATCATCGCACTCCTCACTATCAGAAACATTCGATTTGAAAGATTGATTGGTTTCAACAATTGACTCATTATCTTCGGGCAATTGCGACAGAACAGGGGACAATTGACAAAAATTATCCTCGCGGGCTTGTTCAATTGTCGGTGAGGTCAAAGGTCGCGGTGACGTAATGGGTTCTTCCTTGGATTGGGCACGTAGACGAGCTTCTTGCCGAAGGAGGAAACCTTCATGGCGCTGTTTCGGGGTTTCAGCACGGCGAACATTCAGATGAGCGAGTTCGGGGCATTTCTTCATCTTGCCAGCAAGATCCTTAAAAAACGGAACACGGAAACCAGGTTTCATTGAACAGAGAATAGGCCTGGGGGTCTTTTTAGGCTTGCCCATACGACCAACAATGTTAAACGAATCGGGTGAGCATTTAGAAAGAGACATGATTTTGGATATAATATCAAACTCATTACTCACCCGATCGTTTTCCTCCAAGTTCAAGATGACAAAGTGATCCTTGAGTTCGTTTCGGCGGAAAGCTTCCGTGATTTCTTCATGAACGAAGGTCTTCAGTTCAGAGAATAATTGGGTGATAGTGGATTGAATAATCTGGCGAATTGAAGCATCAGGTCGGGAAATAGGTGTGATAATAGGATCAATAATGACGGGCATTTTTTGGCGGGAGACGCGGAGAGTGCAACCGCACGCGGCCGGTGCACACAGGCGAAATTGTACTAATTATTGATTTAAAAAACAAGAGAAATATAAAATCAGATTAACTAATATTACATAATGTTTAATATACACATAATTATTTCAAAAATAAAACCAAGTAAAACTGTTTTAAACTAGTTATACATCATTAAACAATCGAGTGTTAATCATTAAAAATTATATTTGTTGTTAATGAGTCTGTTCAGTGCGGTCATTGCTTGATGTTTTCTGGCTAATTCCAGATAGTGTATTACGACATAAGGGCGTTGGTAGCAAGTGGATGGGACATGGTTCTTTAGTTGGCATAGTTTACATGGAATGTCAATTCTAAGACAGACACCTTTGTGTCGTCTATTACAAGTTGTGCAGTATTTGTGCTGCTCGATGATGTTTCTACGTTCTGCGATACTAGGAACTGTACGGCAAACATCAGCCCAATGTCCTGATTTGTTACAAAAAATACAAGGCATTCTAGGGGGAGTGATGGGAATGTCGAGCTTTCCTAACTGATTGGCGGTTTCTCTACTCAAATTGTCTTCGTGATTAGTTAACGTCGTTCTAAGTTGGGCGATGGTGTTGGCATATCTAATCATGTCAATAACTTGACCATCTAAGTGGAGGAATGTCGCTTCTTGATGTGCGAATTCTTTAACTTGCTGAAGAGTCAGTCTAATGACTGGTAGTGGTGGTGGAGGAAACTGGGGTGGTGGTGGCTGTGGCTGTTGTTCTTCTTCTTGTGGCAGAGGTGGTTGCTCCGGCATTTCTTCTTCATCGTCCTCGATCTCAGCTTTAGCTCTACGGAAGAGCTCATTTTCCTCTTCTTCTCGATCTGCACCAGAACCACTCATTTCTAAAATAAAAAATTATCGTCATCGTTGTAGCGTCCTAATAGCATAGCATTCGTTTAATTTCTTTTTCTTTTATTTTCTGTATACATACATCATACGTCTTACTCATTTTTCTAACGATTTTCTTATCTTACTTAGCTTTTGTCTTTTTCTCATTTTTCTTAATTTACGATTCCGTGGCTTCATTTTTCTAGTTTTATCATTTGCAACTTAGAACATTGTCTGTATTTTTCTTTGATTAATCATTTACTACTTACTCTTTTTCTGCATATTGCTTAATCTTCATCAGATTCTTCGATATTAGGATCTTGAATTCTCTGTTTCACCACCTCGTGAAAAGGTTTTACTCTATTGAGGTGGATACACATTTTCTTTCCCTTCTCATCTTCAACGGTGACATTTGGCCAATTTCGTGCTATGACAACATATGGACCTTTCCATTGGATATCTAACTTGTTCTGTGGGTTTTCGTTTCTTACAAGCACTTTTTGTCCACATTCCAAATCAATGGTTTTAATTCCATGTTGCAAATCATAACGAATCTTTTGTTCTTTGTGGGCAATTTCTATTCTTTGTTCTACTTCGTCCCAAATAGTAGGTAAATGACGTCCTAAGAATGAATGATAATCGTCTACTTCTGCATACTTCCATTTTGGATTCGGATTTGTTATATCTTCTGGAATAAGCGGTAGTCTTCCGAAGATAACCTCGAAAGGGGCGTATCTGGTAATTGAATGTGGTACTGAGTTGTATGCGAATGTTACTAACGGTGCGTAAAGATCCCAATCGTCTTTACTTCGTGCTACAAAACCTGTCAACAGTTCTTCTATAGTTCTATTGAATCGTTCTACTAATCCATTGCTACTATGATGGTATGGAGTTGAGGTTTGATGTTGTATGTGCAAAAGTGTGCAAATACTTTCAAAAGTATCGGAAATGAACGTTCTTCCTTGATCTGATACGATTTGCTGAGGAAATCCAAACTTGCAGATAAAATTTTCCATTATTGCTTTAGCTGTTGTTTCTACCTTTTGATTTGGTAAAGGTATGACTACGGCAAATTTAGAAAAAGCGTCGACTATTACTAGTATAACTCTATTTCCTTCTGCTGTGATCGGAAATGGTCCTAGAAAATCCAAGTGAATTCTTTCAAATGGAGAAGTTGCTGTGGTAACGTTTCCTAAAGGTTCTTTTCTCAAGTTTCCTTTCACAATTTTTCTTTTCTGGCATAGTTCACAGGTTCGTAGTAATTCTTCAGTATTTCGAGTTAGATTTTCCCAATAGTATGCTCGTTTAATTCTATTGGCCGTTTTCTTGTAATCCATGTGGGCACTCAGGTGTGGATGCAAATGGAAATACGAAATTATGTTCTCAATACAGGGTGTTCCTTGTGGAATAACTATTTGTGGAACTTCACTTTCGTTGCTTGGTTTTCTATATAATATGGAATTTTTGCACCATGTAGTCTTTCCATTTTTCTACATGAATTCCATTTCTCAATTGAAGTTCGTTAATTGCGTCTTGTATCCATTGACAGTCAGTTTGTATTTTCCTAATTTCTTCTGTCGATGGTATCATTGGATTTGGCATTGGTTTCGTATTGATTGCGTTAATTTCGTCCTCTAATGGTGGGTACCTGCTAAGCGTGTCTGCTACCGAATTCTGTTTTCCAGGGCGATATTCAATTTCTACATCATATTCTTGCATTGAAATCTGATATTTTTCCAATCTACCTGTCAAATCCTTTCGTTGTAATATTGATACTAACGGTCTGTGATCGGTGATGATCCGAGTTTTGGATCCCCAAATGAATTGTCTGAAATACTCACAAGATGCACAAATGGAAAGTGCTTCTATTTCTAGTGCAGCGTAGTTCTGTTCTGTTTTCGTCAGTCTACGACTAAAGTAGCTTATCGGATGTCTATCTTTGCCTTCTTCTTGCATTAAAACTGAAGCTATTGCTGTTTTCGAAGCGTCAGTTTCTATGACATATGGTTTGCTAGGATCGGGTGCGCTAAGAACAGGTGCTGTCATGAGAGCTTGCTTTAATGTTTGAAATGCTTGTTCTCGCTCGTCATTCCATATGAATTCTACATCGTTTTTCGTTAAATCATTTAAAGGTGCTGCAATTTTAGCGTAGTTTTGGATAAATTTTCTGAAATATCCACTCATTCCAAGGAAACTTCGTACATCTGTAATAGTCTTCGGCGTAGGAACTTTTGAATTATCTTAGTTTTCTCGTGATCTACTTCGATACCATTATGTGAAATGATAAAACCTAAATACTTGACTTTGTCACGTCCAAAGAATGTTTTGTCTAATCGGACTTTCAAACCATTCTGGACCAACATTTTTAGCATTTCTTCTATGTCTTTCAGATGTTGTTCGTTGTTTTCTGACATTATTATTAGGTCGTCTAGATATATTAAAAGTGTTGCTTGCATTTGTCTCTTGATATCTTCCATAATTCTCTGAAATGTTCCTGGTGCTCCTGTCAAACCCATAGGCATTCTGGTGAATTCAAATAATCCACAATGAACTGCAAATGCTGTTTTTGGTATGTCACTTTCTTCCATATCTGCTTGAAAGTATGCTGACTGGAGATCAGCGATTGTATAAATAGTCTTTCCTGCAGCGACATTAATTATTTCTGCTATTCGTGGTAATATGTACGTTGCTGGCTTTGTTACTTTGTTAATGCCACGGTAATCTACGGTGAAACGCCATGTTTTTCCATCTTTCTTCCTTACCAAACAAACAGGACTGCAGAAACATGATTGAGATGGTCTAATAATATTTTGCTCTAATAGTAGTTTCACTTGTTCTTCTATTTCTTTTCGTTTTGCTAAGGGTATTGGGTAATTTCTTCTGACCGGCATTTCGTTTTCAATAAACGGAACGGTATGTTTGATTTTGCCAGTATAGTGTCCTATAAGACCATCTGCCCATACAAAAGCCTGTTTGTGTTTGAGAATCAAAAGTTTGAGTTTATGTTGCTGTTCTTCATCAAATAAAGTATCTTGCATCATAAGTTTCTCGTCAAGAAATTTCTTATCGTTCATTTGTTCTGGTAAATTTGGAAGTTTACTTTCCCAATTAATTTCTGGAGATTGTGCTGCATTTCCATGTACTTTATAAATTGAATTTATCGTATATAAGTTGTTTGGGATTACTTCTGCTGTTCCTACTTTTGCTCCTTTTGGTAAAATGATATCTGCTTTTCCGGTATTACAAACTCTGATTGGTATTTTTCCATGTTCATTTGGATTCGAAAGCGTTCTTCCGTAAGTTATCGTGCTACCTTGTGTGAACTGTCTGGGTTTTCGAACAGTATCGTGGTGTCAGTTGGACATCTAACTTCCGGATTTCCAAAGAAAATATTATCTGTACCAGCCTTTACTATTGTTTCTTCTTCTAGCGTAACACTGAAGATAACTCCGTTCTGAAATCCTCTTTCATTTTTCTGGAGAATTTTAACTCGTTCTTTGCCAACATGAATGAATCCATTTTTCAAATCTAAGGTAAAATTTCCATCTTTTGCTTGGTTTGCTATACGACTCATAGTATCAACTCCAATTAGCATTGGAGCTGGACAGAATTGATCTCGTGAAATCAGAATAGTGGTTGATAAATGTTTCTTTCCGAAACTAAGGAGTACATTTGCTTCTCCTAAGAATTCAATCCTAGTACCATTGGCTGCAGATGCTTCTCTTGTTGTTTTTACCATTCTACTAAGAAATCCTAATTGTGCAGCTGTTGATTCTTTACAGTACGTCAATTCTGCTCCAGTATCAAATAAACTGACAACTGGTCTTCCATCAACATGTAAAGCAATGTATAAACTTCCTACTTCTGTAGTTGATACAATGGGTGCTAACAATGCAATTGCAATGACTGGTATGTAAGAATAAAATGTTCCTTTGGGAGTTTGATCGTTGGGTCTTTCATTTTCAGTTGCTTCAACTGGTGGCCTTCGTTGTACAAGATTCATTTCAATATCCCTTGAATCGTTTCCTTCAATTGCATTAACTTGCGGTGTTCTAGTTATCATATTTGTTAAGCCTTCAGAAACACCGGTTGCTTTTCGAATAAACCAAATTCTACCATATACAGTGCATAGACCGACAATTAATAGAATTCCTAGTAGTGGAAGTATTATGTACCAGAAAATCCATTTGGCCCATTTCCAAAATATCGCGATTGTATCCTTAATGATATTAACCGTTGCTTCATACGCGTTTATGACAACCTTTTTTACTGTTTTCCCTGCTGTTCTTAATGCTAGACTTGTTGATGAGGTAATTTGTCCAGTTACATTCTTCATAGTTCTTCCTATTTGATCTAACCAATTGGAAATTTCTACTGTAAATCTAGGCGATCGATTTTGCTGTTTAACGTCTTTAGTTTTGATCGAAAGCATGTCCAATTTCAATGGTTCTGGACCTCGTTTATGATCATAATACCATTGGTCGTCAATATGCTCGATTTTAGTTGGTATTTCATGACATGGAACTTCTTGACCTCGTCTTACTATATCCGTAGTACTGGTTCTACAAACAGTGTTTGATTCTGAATTTGTATAGGATATTTATCGTAGCATTTGTTGTCTTTCTTAAAATCCCTGTGGATATCCTTATCGTCTACATCAATCGTTAAGCATTTTGCAACTAAATATATTCCATTTCCAGCATATTCTGCAGTAATATCGTTAACATTCAATAATTCACGAATTCCAACCGTAGGATTCTTATTTAGTTTTTCCAATTTCTTCTCAATCGAAAATTTCTGTTCAACGCATCTGGAGTAAATTTCAAGAAGAGTAGTTGTTTTCTGCTGTTCGAACATTCCTTCTTGCCAATGTTCTTGTTCAGTTTGCTTTAGTCTTTCTTCTTTAGCAATTATAATCCTTCTAATGTCAGATTTCATTTTGAGAATGTCTTCACGAAAAGAATGAATCGTTGTTTGCATATTCGGAACCACATTTTTATTTGATGTTGAATAATTCGCAAAATTTCGTCGTAACCTTTCTAACTCATTATTCATCTTCTCAACTTGTTGTGATAAAGACATATAGTTCGATTTCATCTCTGTATCATTATAATGAATAATCGAATGCGCTATTTCTTTTGACTGAGAAATATTCGTAGGGTGAACTTTCTGACTAGGTTTCTTTTCCATTTCATCAATTTTTCTCTGTATATAATCTAACGTAGCGTTGAGTTGCTTTATTTTGTTGCTTTGATCATATTTGTTCGAATTCCACTTTTCTTGGAGATATTGCTTCCAATTTTCCATTTCACTTGTTTCTTGATTACTGCCAATTTTTACAAGCTTCTTTTCTTTTTCCAATTTAATAGAAGTATTCAATTGTGTTACTTCCTTGAACAACTTTGCAACATTCTTATCTGTTTTTCCAACAAGCATATACAAATCTTCAATCCATTCTTGAAGTGCCAGTGAAGTATTATACAAGTTTTCATTCACATCTTCTAAACGCTTATAAATTTCTTCAAGTTCATCAATCATATCTTTTGATAATTCTTCCACTGTTCCTTGCTTTGACTTTATTACTTTTGGTGGTGATGGTTTTGCTGTAGTTGGTTTTGGACCAGGTCCTAATCCGTACTCCAACGTTTTCTAATAGTTTTGTTCAAGCTTTCTTCAGTCAGCGATATAAATATTCCATTTTCTAGTTTAATCGTATCTTTAGGAAGGCATTTCTGTTCAAGTTCACTGAGCTTTTCTGTTGCCATTGTCTCTATTACATTAGCGTTATGTAACCAAAAAGTTGTTCCAACAAAAGTTGCTTTATCTATTTCACTTAAACGTTCATAGAAACATTCTGCTGCAATATGAAATGGGGAGAAAAATACTGTTGTTTTCTTCTCTAAGCAGTATCCTTCAGACGTTGTACAACCTTGCAACTGTCCAATATTTGAACTCAAAGTAGTTCCATCTGTTGTAAATACGTGACCCCGTTCTAAGATGTATCTCTTTCTTTCCACACACACACAGTACCAAACCATGGCACTGAAGTTTCGAGTTGTAACTCAGAAACAAATCTATTAACATTTATGTGTGGTTTCAGTTGTAAACCTTCTATTAATAGTGTGGCATTTGCCAGTTTGCATTTATCGACTTCCGTATCCTCCGGGTCGACTTCACGTATTGTGACTCTACCAAAAAGTTTAAATAACCCTGAAGTGCAAATGCTATACTTCTGTTGCCTACAGGCAACAGCTCTTACTTCGTGTATGACCCATTTCTTCCTAAATGCGTGGATCTTAATAGTTTGTGGTTCCTCAGAGAATTTAATTATACAGGACGGTGGCGTCGGGGGCAAAACTGCGTTAAATGATGTGGTGATTGCACAATCAACCAGTTGCGTGGTTGATGCTTGTGCACCAGCGCAAAGAAGTGAAAGCATAATAATCAACATATTGTATTTCGAAACAGATGATATATTTGAACTAAATGTGGATGATGACGGAACCTGGTTTACGTCTTGTTCTTGCTGGACAACAAAAATACCGTTAGAACCTCTGTTCCCTCTTCCTCTATTCCCTTGGAAACCTCGGGAATAGCCAAAATTTCTACTGTATGTTCCACGGTATGGTCTGCTATTACCCCTATTGAATGATTGACCTCGAAAATTTCCTCTGTGGAAATCATTGTAGCTTCCTCTGTTGTTGGAATAGTTTGAACCTCTCCATGGAGAGAATGGAGTGAACCAACCTCTTCCACGGTTTACACCGCGTTCTCTTTCATTCAAGCGTTTTTCTAGGCTGTTTACTTTGGATTCTAATGCCATGTTACTAATTCGATCAGTAATTGCTGAAATTGTCTCTACTTCGTTTTCTTGTAAAAGTTCCTCTCTCTCTGCTGCACGGATTGCTTCTTCTAAGTTTTTAGGTGCCAACCTTTTCACCTGTTGTTTTGATTTCAATGGCAGTTTTTGGATGAAGGTCAATGCTGTCTCAGCATTTAGCTCTGGTTCTCTTAGATGTGGGTGAGCTGCTCGACACAAACCATGTAGTCTTTTTGCCAACTCTCGCAACGTTTCGTGCTTTCCTCTACTCGCCTTTTCTAATAATTCTCTTGAACGTTCTACACACGACGGATCATAAAGGATCCTCGCAAATTCGTACAACAGTGTTTCAAAGGTTTTTCCATTGGCACCCTTTCTTGTGTCATCATTTAGTGACAAGTATAAGTCTAGGGCTCTTCCTCTGAGGAAGATGGGAAATAATCGTATTGCTTCGCTTTCCTCAACGTTTGTGGCATTTAATACCACATATACTTTATTCAGGAAAACAGAGAAATCATCTCCTGGATTCCCCTCAAATACTACTTCTGGTGCTTTGTCAATAAGTTTCGAAAGTCTTAAGCTTGCTAAATGATCCTTTTTTTTTCTTCTTTTTTTTTTTTTTTACTTGTTAAATCTATAAAATATAAGAAATCAAAGGAATAAAACCAAATACAAAATAATAATATCAAAAAGTAACAATAATAAAGTAATGACTACCTGTACTTCGATATTCCACTTCGATATTATTCCACTTCGATAAAAACAAAAAATAAATTTTTTTTTTTTTTTTTTTTTTTTTTTTTTTTTTTTTTTTTTTTTTTTTAATATAATATTATAGAATTTTAAGTATAACGTGGATACACATATAAGAGAGAATAAAATAATAATAAATAATATATATATAATATAACCATTATGTATATAGTAAAAAATTGGCGGCAGCTAGCCCTGCGTTCTAAATGCATACTGACCACTTTCGCTACCCCCTAGGGTTGGATGTGGGTGTGGCTTTGCTACAGTATACAAAAATTTGGTTCCGTGTGCTACATCATAGTTTCGTTTTCCCCTCATTAGGACCTACTTTCCTTTGCATACGACCAAGGGTCGCTCGGAAAATTTTCTTTTTCTCCGGATTAGGGCTTTTTTTTCTTGAAAAGGACCAAGGGTCGCTCGGAAAATTTCTTTTTCTCCTATTAGGGCTTTCTTTTCTTGGAAAGACCAAGGGTCGCTCGAAAAATTTCTTGCATGAAAAGAGACCAAAAATTATTTCTTATTTAAAAAGAAAGTAAATATATTTATTTTAAATCGTATAAATGAAGTTATTTCTTTGTTACACTAGGAGCTCACTGGTTGTAAAAAAAAACTGAACGTTCTTATTATAACAATCATCTTTCATTTGAGGCGTCCCACAAATGACCGGTACTTTTTTTTACGAAAACGTTGAAATAGAGCATCGAGAGGTCCTCAATATTAATAACACTTGCTAGTGCACTACCGGTTGCACTGCCATTTAAATGGATCTTTTGCAATGAATTCGCTTCCAAAATATTATGCTCTAAATACAACAACAAAAATTTGACCTCCCTCGTTTTATAATCCAAACCAGCTAGTGAACGTAGAATATGTATATATATATATCTAAACAATCTAAAAGGCATTTACCAAAAATACATTTGCGAAAACGAACAAAATTATGAGAATATTTAAAATATATGTTTAATACAGATACAGCGTGCACTCAGATCTGTACTAAATGAATTTAAATTCAAATAAGGTTAGTGTTTCCAATTCGTCACAATAGCAAAATTCTGACGAGCTACCGCGGTCGCCATATAAGACAACGGCCGCTTGTGTCTTATTATTAGGTATATTGTGTTTAGTAAAACATTGTTAACAAATATTTATCAAACAGACTCATATTAATACTACTAAAATTGGTTGAACTAATCAAGGTATTCTACATCACGAGGTAAGAGTACATACAACCACAAGTAAAGAATGCTATCCAATGTAAGAAACAATATTGAACTAAATGTAAGACTAGCAGGAGGACTACTTCCAAAAATCGGCACACACACTCCACTCTCTTCCCCTAGGGCTCACACCAATGGGCGTGGCCTTCCTATGCAATGTTACGTGGACTTACAGCGACATGCGACAGCACATAGCGTTACATCAAGTTATATGTCAAGCCATATAGCTTGTGATGTGGACTTTCTATCATATTAGTAACCAAAATAATAACAATATATTGGATTTACTTTCACACAGGAAAATAAATATACCTGAATCATTCGTCCACAATATATAGTGATTAAAGCGAAATACCGGCCGGTTGATGAAACACATCGAGTAGACCAGCATTCGAGCAAATTAACATAAATACGTAAGAACTCAGTTGTGCCGGCCGGTATTTCGCTTTAAAAGTTCAAATCCTTTGTTAGCGCGATAGCGCTAACACAGTTTGCGTTTTTAACATACATTTTCGCTTTCGACAAATGTGTATTGGCCCCCAAACAAAGAAATGACGGAAATTTTCATCAATTAGTTCAACAATTTTTGGATCTAATTACTTTTCCACGAACAATTGACAAATTACCCTTATATTGGATGATGGCGGGTTGGGAAAATTAAAAGAAAAATTCTTCCGCTTTCGAGTTGTCAGAAGAATTTCATTTTCGATTGTTAGTGATGATTTTTGCTCATTAAGATTATGATCTAATTATCTAATGGCTATCTGCAATTGCTTCAGTCATCAGCTTTTCACATCGGCATGATTTATTTTCTATTCTAAATAAAGTAAATCGCTTCACCATTAGCTAGATTTACAGAATACTAGAATGGATTCACCTCGGCACATTCATAATAGGCATAACTAGAGTGGGGTCAAAGCAACTCAATTTTGTGAGTGACTCAAAATCGACGAATCATTGAGTGATTCGCCGCATTTCTCAAATCTCGAGCCGAATCAGAGTCGGATTCACTCCCGAAAGAAGTGGGCATTCTGAATCAGAGTCGGCTCGCATGCGGGCAAAAGGGTGAATCATGAATCAACTCGCGCTCGCAACTCCGATTCAACTCGGAATCAACTCATGATGGTGCTCAAAAATGGATTTACATCCAAATAAATTTGAAATAATAATGATTATACAGTTTTAAATAACTTTTCCTATGTTTGTTGTCAAGAATGGGCGCAGTTACTAACAACTTACAGGATATTTCATTGTATGTCATTGATGCCACAATAACTCCACAATAACTCACAAATAACTACTATAAAACTTCAAAACATTGTTTCGATTAAAAAAGAACAACTTTTCAACTTCACAGCTGCTGTTTTTCGATATTTTAGTGGGTACCCTATGTTGCAATACTAATATTAAGTACCAAAAGTGGTCATATTTGTTCAAGTGTTTAATTTAAAGAAGATTTATGATCATATTTGCTGTATTTTATCGATAAAACAACTTCCTTGATTGTTTTTCGCCAAAGTAAATTATTGCATCATGAACGAAAGGGGGATTCATGAGTAATTGCTGTGTTATGAGTGAATCTCAGCTTGAGTTGCCCTGGGCACTCTTCCGATGAGTGACTCATCAGAAGAGTCGGTCGCGCGAATCCCGCTCAGAGCGAATCACTCCATGAGTCGCCTCCAAATGAGTGGCTCACGTGAGTCACTCAGCTCATATTGACCCCACTCTAGGCATAACCATATCTTTAGTTCTTCCAATTCTTGTTGATTCAGTCTTTCTTGAAATGCAAATTCAGAGCCGCTTTACTGGAAGACGATATAATTGCCGAAAGCGATGCAGAAAAACTGTCGCTGGCCCGTCACCAAATGGTTTTCACCGTAAAAAAACATATGGTAACTGCCAGCTGAGGATTGTTTTCAATGAAAATTAGTCACCAAACCAAATGGTCACCAGATGGACAAAATAATTGCTGAACCAGTCACCAGTTGGGTTCACCCATTTCCTATGTACTGACGTAGCATTTGAAATGTTGTGCTATGTACTGTACTGTGCCCCAGACACGACATAAGGTTCGGATACAAAGACAATTTCCATGTTATTTCCGTTGACTTTAATGGCTCACGAATTTACCTTCGCCTACCACGAGTTGATAATCTTGATGTTTTCCGCTAATTGCAATTAATGCTAAACGTTATGTCATGTCATATTACCTTATTATATTACAATGTAGTCGAGTTGCAAAATTGTAGCGCGGCAAGCTTCACCCTCTGCTTTTTTCCATTCGCTTATTTCTCTACTACTACAATTCAAAGCATGCCATATGTGGTCTCTGGTCAACCACTCGAGATTTTCCTAAAGAAAAATCACCCAAAACGTGTGCACTTGCCTACCTAAAAAAGACCCATAAAGACCTCCGTGGAGCAATAGAAAAATTTATAAAAAGGGCAGAAACCTCCAATTTCAACAATGGTGAACGGGGTTCAGCATGCCATGGTGGACCTTCAAAGAGCACTCTAAAAGCTCTTCTAAAAATATGAACTTACATTTTTTCTTGTTTTGCACGCTTAACCTATTACATATTACCATTTTTTTATATTAAATATGCATTCATTGATGGAAAAGTTTCAAACGGAAAAGGTTACTAAAATTCGGGTAAAAAAAATTGAAAAAGTTTCAAGATACTTTGAGCAAATTGCCCGCTTACATATGTTGAGCTGTTGCGTTAGAGCAAACTCCGCTGGTGCATACGTAATTGTAAGTTGGAGATGGAACGCTCAAAAGTTCATGTATCACTATTCCTTAAAAGTACTCTTACCTTACTTACGTAACGTTACCTTATTGTATGTTACCTTACGTTACCTTAGTTAACTTAGTTACCTTACTTTTGTTACAGATAGTTTCCGTTAGCAATCTCTATCTCGTGAATTTTTGTTTGTTATCCCAGTTTAGCCGTCTACTTTACTCGTCGCTTTTTAAAATCTGAAAACGGTAATCTGTGAAATCCACAACCTCAAACTACAGTAACTATTCAAGTAATTGCAAAAAGGTTGCTTGATGGTTTGATTGCCGCTAAACAATTTCAATTATTTCAGTAATTGCTTCTAGACCACATTAGTAAACGTTATTCGTTTATTCAATTGAAATGACGTGAAGGATAAAATATAATTTGCCTTTTTTGGTGTTTTTTGTGTGATTTTTGCTCGTTAGCCGATTCTATCTAGATCTTCAAAATGATAGTTACGTTTCCCGTTAAATGTTAGTAAATAAATAGTAACTATATAATAAACGGTTAAAATGTGCAAGGATGATAAATAGTATTTGGAAACATTAGAGGAAATTAGTGGAGACAGCTAGCAACAACGCGAAATTTTGATTGTGCGCATCGAAAAAAAAAACAGGTGCCAGCCTACGCCGCCCACCTCGCATTTTCGTCCACGCCGCAAATACAGCGCGGATTCGGTGCTAGCTTTTCGTCGTGGACCTTCCCTGTTTCGTGAGTTAATGATCAGCTTCTAGCTCTAGTTGGCAGCAAATTCCCGACTGCGATTTTTTATCTAAGAATAAGTATTGAGAAAATGAAAGTTATAGACGTAACACCTTGGACTTTGTTATTTTGTTCTTGACCCAATTCTAAAAATAATGTATTACATGGAGAATGTCTGCGTTTTTACGATATTCCCTCATGGCCATATTTTTACTGACAAGCACAATGTTTCCCTTTTTGAAGTGTTTTGCACTGAAAATATTCCAATTATCCATTTTCAGGTACAATTTTCAACGAAGTACGGTATATGGTATTGCACTGCACAAAACGGTGAGAAAATGGCCGGCCGGAAATTTGTAAGTTGCATAGATTTTGCACAACATGCTATCAAAGTCAACAACATATTTTTCGATCCCTTTTGATCAATTTACTGCAATAAAACCCTTTATTCTCTGTCAGTCTGCTTCTCACTTTTGCTTCCCTCTCGTGCGCTCTCTCTTTCCCTCCTCTCAAGATCCCTCCCTGCCTCTCCTCAAAGGAAACTTTCTAAAACAGTTTTATGTTTTGTGATTTTTGTGCTAAAATTTGAAAAACCGCCGATGTATACACCACATAAGGCGCTTACAACGAAGAACCATCAAGTGCACGCCGCGTGGAAAAGCATTGCGCTGATGTGAAATGGCGCAAAAAAAAAATGGCGCCAAAACGGCGCCATTTTCACGCCGTACTCAAATCCTCCAAGCGGCGTGAGATGGGCAAGCAAAATTTTATTCAAATTTTATTCCGTGTTCAATGTGATGCATTCCATCACAATGCCAAGCATTCCCTCTTGCACACCAAATTTCCTCAAAATGTTTTTTGTGTCATTGAAATTCAAATGGTAGTTGTTCCTAACTCATAAATTCTAAAACAAACCGCACATTAGAACATGCACGTTGTTTGTAGGGAGGACACAGTTAATACTAGGTATAGGCAAATTTATGAAAGTACATTCAAAAATTCACTTTTTATAGAATTCGTAGTCCTTTACGCCTTTACGAGAACAAATAAATTCAGAATCTAAAGGTACCAATAATATGTAGGGAGGTACCAAATATTCTTTCGAATACTTTTCGATTGTACATCAGAAAATTTTGAGTTTCCCTAACTTTTACGCCTTCAACTGTTGAGCGAACACTTATTTTGATCATTTCTTTGTGTCTTGATGATTTGTTCAATTATAGTTATTTCCTTTATTTCCGTCAATGTTTTGGGTTGCATAGGTAATTTCTCTCTGCACCTGCACCATTAATGTTTGATCCCAGTTTTGTATAGAATACTGTTTTTACTTTACGTGTGTTTAGTTTCCTTTAGTTTTTTTATGTACTTTGCATCATTAGTACGACACGAGAGTAAAAAATTCAACTTTTGACTTTGAATTGTTTTAAAACCATGGAGCAAATGCAGAACCCACACATACAGTTGATCTTTATGCGTGAGCTGTCCTCTCCCTTTGAAACTTTCTTTTTGCATACTAAATTAGAAGACAATTTCCTTCCGAGCAGCTGCAATTACAAAATTAAATTGTGCTAATTGTAAGCGTCTGATGGGACGTTTTGGCAGTATTTCACTCACAATGAGACGTTATAAAATACGTCAAACGCTCTATGAAATTAAATTTTACTCTTTTTTTTACCGAAGTGTGAAGGGTCTAAACCAGAGGGATATTCATATTCACCCCTCAATTCCCCATGGGGAATTCCCCATCTTTTTCTCTGTGTCTCTTACAATAGAATGCAATTTTCTATCCCCAGGGACTACTTCCCCGAGGGAATCGGAGCGCGGAATATGGCCTCAGATCCTACCTACACTCCACGCGTGAAGACATGTCTTTCTTTTTAACTCTTCCCCTAACTCAATACGAAATTCTCTAGTGCTTTTCTCGTACATTTCTTGCCCACCCCTTACGCTTTAAGACGTAATTATTGCCATAATGCCATTAAAGCGAAATTCCGGCCGGTTTTTTGAAACACATCGAGTACAGCAGCATTCTTATGCAGTTTATGCAAACGAACATAAATTTGATTAAAAAAATCGAGCTAATTTCGAGTAAACTAGCATAAATGCGTAAGAATTCAGTTGTTCACGCGGCGTTTCAAAAACCGACCGCTTCAAGTTTCGCAATTAGCCTCACCAGAAGTGATCTTTTGCTTCGAGGACAAATTAGGAAAAAAAAACCGGGTCTCATCATCCTTTTTAGCCTCTTTGCCAATATCTTGTCCTTTACATGTGGAGGCAATTTGTGTTTGAATTTAATTAACGTTTTTTTGTGCGGATAATTTAGAGCTATCTTTTCTACGTATGTTATATGTGTGTTAGGAACACATTGTTCATTACTTAGGGGACTTTAGTAAAACGCAGAATTAAAAAGTGGCGCTTGATTCCTAAGCAATAAAGAGGATAAGTCGCGTTTTGACTTACTGGAGGAAAATTAAACAAGGTTCAATAAACGCCTTCTAAAGTGTGCCACCATGGGTGTCATGCTTTCGCCGCGCTCTCATTTCCCATCTTGCGCAGAGCGTTTAAAGCGGTATAACAGCCGGTTTTTGAATCGCATGCTGGACGCCGTGTTCCCATGTGGTTGCTGTAGTGTGTATTATAACCTTGTTACATTCATTTGCATACAACCTATGGGAATGCAGTTGTTCAACATACCCTACGCTTCAAAAACCGGTCGTTATATCGCTTTAATCTGAACGTGTAACCGGTTGCGGAAGTAGGCCAAATAGTGTGTGACCAACATGATGTGATGAACTGGAAAAAAATGAAATTTAATTTTTTTTTACAACCATTACTCATTGTTAGCAAGCAAGTACACATGTTTGTACAAAGATAAACGTATGAAAGACCTAGGCGGCCTAGGCCATTAGGTGCAAAACGAACTGTAAACTTCAGTGGCAAGAAATCGTATGAAATTCGCGGTGCGTAAAATATATGACTAAGAACGGCGTGAAAAGTTATTTGCCGAAGAAAATCCCCCAAAAGCCCGTATGAAATAGTTAATCACAAGGTGATTATAGGTTTGGCTGGCTTTAGGATTAGTTGATGACTTTCTTGTTGACAAAACGGGATCTATATATATATAGTTACCAGACATGATTTTTATGATGTTCTGTGCTCTGTTTGGATTTACATATATAGGCAATAGATTCCGTTGAAAACATTCATGCGCAACCTCATGAGGCTGGATTATAAGGCGAAACTTACGCTGCAAAAAAATAGGTGTTGCAACTCCCGCGCACACGTCACCCAACCCAGTCTTCGCCAAAATCTCGCCACTTTCTCGCGAGTGCGAATATAGAGTTGGGCGAGTTTGCCGCGCAGGTTGTCGTCGCGCACCACCCGAGTTTTGTCAGTGGAGTAGTGTTTTTCCACGGCTTTCACGCTCGTATATATTTTTTTTTATCGCTGAAAAAGATCTTCTTTACAAGGATGCCAAAAATAATGTCGAAGACTCTGCTCAAATAATGAATCTCATTAACATACCGTAATTAATTACCCTTTTACGTTATGGGCTGTTCGGTCTTTGGCTTTCAGCCTCTTTATTCTTTATATTCCCTTATGCGTTAGTCATGAGTGGAATTTTTTTAATTTATTTATGCATGTACTGTGTTCTGTTTCAGATTATAAATATTTATATTTTTTAAATGTTACGTACATTTTGCGTCTCAAAACAACGCGGAACTAGCCCACAGTTTGTGTTTCCGAAATAGAGAGCCAAAACTAAATTGGAATTTTTAGACATGTGCGACCCCCTCACTTTAGCTCAATTTTTCACCTGTTTCAGAGTCAGACCTATTCAATTTACTCCTTTTTTAATTATGACGTTTTTCATTGGGAAATTATGTGGAACATGCATATTTATTTATCTTTTCACCAGACGGCTATCGCCGTCTGAGGCGACTTTCCAATACTTCAAGGTTCAAAATACGAGCAATAGGCACACTTATGTGAAACGTCTGCAACATATCTTACAAAGGTCATGTAATACCAGACGGCTGCGCCGCCTGAGGCAACCTTCTAGTTCATTTTTACTTCATACACAAGGAATCAAAAGTGATTCAAAAAATTAGCATACGCTAAAATCCTCGCTTTATTGCTTCTTTTGTTGCTCTAGATTTGCATGTACTGTATTTTAATCGAAGTACTTTGAGCGCCGCCGACGCGCCCGGACGATATACTACACACATTCCGTATATGCAGCCTTTTTTGGAGTTTTATGAGGGGGGCGCTCGGGATGTGAGATGTTTCAGTGCATGGGAACATGAACTACTGAACCAATCCTACTTCCTGAGCGTAACGCACATCATCCAAACACACAATAAATCAATCAAACAAACAAACAAACAAACAAACAAACAAAGCTCCCAACTTTATACAATAAGATAGCTAGATTTCGCTTGCTCAAGACTGAGCTCCGACACTCCTTCCCTATAGTCTTTAGATATTCTAATTTGCTTGTCGGAATATTCAATTTGCTTGTCCGTTGCGTTCACACAAAATTTCAAACTCTTCTCCTTTGTATAATACGATTTTAATATAATTCTAAAAAAAAAAGAGCATTGGCCGAATATTCTCCTGAAGGGACAGTTGCTTAGAATTTAGGTTTTGGAATAGGCATAATAGGCGTTTTTAGGATGATTAGACTTTCAATTTGACTCGGTTTCTGGTCCTATTCTTGTTTGTTTTACCTACAATGGTTGTTACTCTATCGTCTGACGATGTGCCTGTAGTTCTGGGGCGCATAGTGCGGCGCATACTTTCCTGCACGTTTTGGTCGTGCGTGCATACTTTCCCGCATTGTGTGGCGTGCGCGCAGGCTTTCCCGCAGAGCCGCAGACTTTACCGCATACTTTCCCGCATACTCTGCCATCATGCGGAAATTCGCTGAAAGTACACATTGCGACACTTTTGTTCGCCCAACCATGCCTATTGCTCGTAAGTTTTCCCAATATATATTCCCAATTTTGGTATTTAGTAAGTTTCACTGGATGTATGATAAACGTTTCTAAACTAGCCTATAGTTTAGTTTACAAGAACTTCGACATAAATCTATGATAAGAAAGAAAAGGCGTTCTTGGGTTATATCTTTGGGAGAGAAAAGGCTTCTAACTTTTTCTCTCTCTATCTCTATCTCTCTCTATTCTATGTCTAGAATTCACCCCACATCTTCTGTAGAATTTCTGTCTCTCACAACATCTCCTTTTGCTATCCATCTCTCTTGTCTCTCTCTCTCTATTTCTCTCCCTCTCTCTCTATTTCTCTCCCTCTCTCTATTTCTCTCTCTCTCTCTCTCTATATTTCCTCTCTCTATTTCCTTTATCTGATTTCATCTATTGTAGTTGGACCAAAAACGAAACCCGAGAATTTGAAAAAAGGAAGTTTCGGACTTTTGTGAATACCCAACCAATTTTTCTAAAATGTCGTTTGTTGAACTCGGTCGTCCAAAAATACACAGTTCGTTGCATTTTGCATCATTTATCACTTTACTGCAAAAAATTGGGCTAAAGTTCCGAGTTGTGATGTTCAAATGCTGTATTTTGCTTATAATAACTACGCTTGCGAGTAACAACGTCTTGTACGAAACAGCCACCGGCGTATAAGGTCTACTTTTTTATCGTGTCACTACATGATCGTTATGAAAAAAAAACTCATGCTCATAATCGTATTCGTTTTTAGCATTTGAAAATTGATCATTTGAACAATAACATCGATAAGAAAATAACGCTTCTCCTCTGGTAAGTAATGGTTCACTTTTTGGAATTCTTTTCTTTCTTCTTTTGCTGTCATTTCCTTATTCATATATAATGTCAAATATAATGGTTTTTTTCTTTGTTTGCAAACGTTTAGGGGAAAATTCAAATGTAAGGCGTTTCCGGGAGCTAAACTAATCAACTTTTTTTTGGAAAAGCCGTCTCAATGACTCTAGTCCTCCAGGGTGTCATGCCGTCGTTTCAACTTCTTAGAAGGGAAGGAGAGAGAGAGAGAGAGAGAGAGAGAGAGAGAGGCAGAGAGAGAGAGAGAGAGGCAGAGAGAGAGAGGCAGAGAGAGAGAGAGAATACCATGAGAAGTTAAAAGTTCATTCTAGTTTGATTCCTCGGTTATAAGTTGCCCACTGGGGACCGTCCGCAATCTACGCACTATCATAGAAGCTTGCCATAATGTTCAGTTTACTCCTGGCCCCTTATTTTTGCCCCGAACCCGAAGCATTACATCCTTAAAGCGAAATGCCGGCCCGTTTTTGAAACACATCGAGTAGACTCAGCATTCTTAAGCAACTTATGCAACTGAACATAAATTCGAGCTAAACTCGAGCTAATTAGCATAAATACGTAATAATTCAGATATCCACGATGCGTTTCAAAAACCGGCTAGTATTTCGCTTTAAAGGGATAGGTTCATCTCAAATCACCTCTCTTTTTATTGTTTTTATTGATAATAGCACAAATATCATTCACAATGAAAATTAAATCAATCACAGAACAGTACGCCTCGCAGAAGAAGCTTCCTTTATTGGAAGCTAGTTGATCGGAAGCCAAAATCTAAACTCAAAAACTAATACCGTACACAGCTCTCGCGGGCTAATGGCAATTAGCCAAGAGCGATTAAATGATACTACACCGTGGGAAATACCGTGGGACATTGGCCCGCACGATCTTTGTACGGTAGTAGTTTTTGCATTTAGATGTTGGCTTCCGATCACCTAGCTTCCAATAACGGAAGCTTCTTCTGCGAGGCGTATTGTTTTGTGATTGGTTTAATTTTCATTGTGAATGATATGTGTGCTATTATCAATAAAAATAATAAAAAGAGAGGAGATTTGAGATGAACCTATCCCTTTAAAGCGTTAAAGGAGCTGCCAAGGCGGGAATCAACTTTGAGCTTCACATGCAAATAAGCGCACAAGTGAGCTGCGCACGCAAAGTGTTGACATTCTGGTAATCGCCATAAAGCGGTTGTGTACGTGGTTTGTCAGAAGTTTACTCGACAACCGCATTACCATGTATTGTATGTATGTAGTGTCCCATACACATAATTTTCTAAGCAACATACCCTACCCCTACTTTGTTTGAATTTCTGAATTAATAATTTAAATATTCATCGATTAAATATTTATATTCTAATTCCGAAATCAGGTTTCCTCATTGGTCTTGCTGTTCGGAATATTTAAATGACCTTTTGATACTTTATTTATTCATTCGAGAAGTCCAGTTTTAAAGCGAATATGTAGGCACTCAAAATGCGCAAAACAAACGCAAAACTAGAGTTTCCACACCAGACTTGAATTTAAATAGGCGGCTGAAATATGCAAATGTGAATATTCGAATTTGCATGCAAATATGTCTCTGAGTAATGCTATTTCTCAATATCTGCGTGTATATTTGAAAAAAATTTCCATTGCCCCCGACGATGTATGGCATCGTCTCAAGTAACGCGTTTACTATGGAAAGGGTGAACTTGGTGGTTTATTTTCTGTTAACTGGGAATCTTTGGACAACTTTTGTTATTGTTTCCTTATTGGGGAACATACATTCTATCGACACAGCTTAACTTCAAAAAGGGCTTACATATTCCCTTTAATGGAGGCACGCAATATGAAGGGATCACGGTACATTGGCTATTCGTGGTGAAAATCGGAAGTTCCTTCCGTATATCGCTTCTCTGTGACTCTTATATCTACCTCACTCGCTCTCTATCCCTTTCTCTCTTCTCTACCTACTTCTATAGCTGTCCCTCTCTCCCTCTTTACACCTATCTATTCTGCACTCTCTAGCTCTCCCCTCTCTGTATCTCCCTAGCTCTCCCTCTCTAGAACCACCTCCTCTCTCGCTTCCCTCCCTCTCTATCCTATCCCTATCTCTCTCTAACTATATATTCTCTGTTCCATAATGCCCTCATGCTAACTTCCACCCTTTATTACCTTTCTCTCGTGGAATAATGCTCACTATTACTATTATTATTTTACACGAAAAGAGAGAAACACGCAGGCTGAGCATATTCCATGTTTTCATATATATTCCATGTGAATATGTGTTACTAGGAGATTAGTGGATCAGTTTCACTAACGCTTTATTCACTCTGGTATGATGAGCAATGTAGCCTTACCGCTGGTAAGCAAAGTAAGTGTCCTTCGTAATAAGTTGGATCACGTAAGCCTACGCCAAGAGGCGTAGTTACGTGATCAAGCATTTTCACCAGTGTAGCACTAGTAAAGTATCAGAACCTGATTAGAATTCAGAGTTTTACAACTAGGTGCATTCGGTGGAAGTGCTTTTACTTTCCTTATTTATTCGCAACGCGGATGTTTACGCTACAACAATTCACTTTTTGTTTAATTGTAGATGAGGGTAGGCCAAACGAAACGTCAAAGTATCAGGGGGGAAAAAGGATCAACAAAACTATTTTAATTTCGACTTCCGTCATGCGCTGGAGCGTAAAGAAATGTTTCTTTTTTTAGTTTAACATCAAACCACGCAGGGGTCAGGGTTGGGGCGGGAGAAAATTGAGACATACTATTATTTTTGTTCCTCACATCAATGTGCAGATCTGTCATTTTTACGAAACCGTAATCAGTACTAAAGCGGTATGGTACGGGGTACTTGAAAAGCCTTCTTGTCAACGTCGTCATCATGTATTATTTGGAAACTGGTGTTCCTTTCTGTGCGGACATGCACAGAAGACCACATAAATTTGGTTGTCCAATATGCGACTCACAAACGCACAGTTTTATAATACCAACTACAGTACAATATCAATATTGTTTCTTTCCCTGTCAGACATTACTTGTATATAACCCGAGAAATAAAACTCGGAACTCAATTTTCCAAATATAATTCCAATATACATTAATATCAAAAACGGCCGTTTAGCCGGCGAATTTTCTCGCGAGGTTTTCAATTAAGTTTTATTGGTGTAAGGCCGAATGTTTTCCACAGAAATCTTAATGTCTTGTTAGAGTAAATACTTTGTGTTCTGTGTGAGGGCTACCTTATAGAACGACATTATGTACTTGTGTCAGTACTGTTAAAGCGGTATAAGCATAGAACAATAGCTTTTTGAAACGTATGTCGGGCGGTGTATTACGTGTACGCAAATAACTACGTTATGTGCCGCGCAGAGCGCCGCAGTCTTTCCCGCACGTTCTGGGTATGCGCGCATACTTTCCCGCATGTCACGGTGTGCGCGCATACTTTCCCGCGTAGAGCGCCACACGGTGGGCTTCCTGAGCAGTGTCTCCGAATCACAATTTTGACAATATGGACCGCCCAACTGCGAGCGCATACTTTCCCGCGTACATTCCCGCATAGAGCGCCTCGCACTCACGAAAATTCTTCTCACCTTTACAGGTGCAATACCGTAGTTGCAACAAATAGTTGCCGCAAATAATGGAGTTTCGCCGCTAAAGTGAATTTTTTCTCATTTTTTCTTTTCCTCGTTCGTTTTTCGTATAATTTTCCGTTTGTTTAGCTTGTTGGGTATAATTCTTTGTTTACTGTTTATGTGAATCTTCCATTGTCATCCGACAAGTACATATGATAGAATTTAGTAAATTTTAAGGTTGTATTCACTTGAAGTTCGATTGACGTTTTTTGATGAACTGTTCTTATGTTTATCGTCTATTGTTTACTGTGCAGGTTGTCTGCAGCAGGTGCAGGATGTGCAGGATGAAAAAGCATATGTCTGTATCCCGTAAGGCTGAAGGAATTAGCCTTGCGCTATGTCTTCCTGGGGGGGGGGGGCGTGGTCAAGTGGCAAGGCCCTTGCTCACCACGCCACCGGTCACTGGTTCGATCCCGGGCCGGAACCCCCTCACCCCACCAAAGGTGTAAAAGTTGGTAGCTGGGTAAAACCAGCGAAGATAAATCGACTTCCCGAGCAGATTGGCCACCGGGAAGTTTAAATGGCCAGTATGTCCAGCCTCTGAGCTGGACCCCGGTGCACCGTTTCCGCGGATTCGGTTGATATAACCCGGTTCACTTTATCTTTATCTTTATCTATGTCTTCCTACGACATCAATGAGAAGTGCTAATTGTATCTTTGTTCTACTTATTGTATCTTGAAATATTTTATACCGGAAGCATAGGCTGCTTGTGCTCCTTATGTTGCACACAACTCTCTCTCTCTCTAAATACATGCATTACGCGCAAATGACTGTGCATACCAAGACAATAGTTGTTTATGATAGCGTATATGTTTTAGTGCGCAACAGCAATCGCCAAACGTCCAGAATTGGTGAAGGGTCTGTCATTTCGGAACAATTTAGTACGAACAAGGAAAGCATAGTTATGTTTATTATTGTTTCATTATTATTCAGTAAGCGTTAAATGCTGCACCTCTGCGAAACAAATTAATTTTCATCCAAAACATCAAGGACGAGTACCGGAATGTCTTATTAGGTGTACTGGGAATTTAGACCCTTATTGAACGTAGTTTTTGCCCCCCTACTCATGGATCCAAATACAAATTGCAGATCCCATATCTTTCTTCAACAGAGCGCCAAAGCTTCAAGTTCTGCAGAGTTTGGTGCTTCAAGAAGAAGTCGCGGTCGCGGTCTTATTTGGGGTTCTCAAGTGTTTCTCGATAAATACTGGCTAGTTCTTTCCTTTTAGGTGTTGGGAAGTTGGGATGCTTTAAGTAACGGCTAATGTGTTCCTAGACACTAGAGAAAACGTTTATAAGTGCTTGTTAATAGAGAGCTTGTTTAGCCACTCCCCCATTCGTCATCATTATTATTCTTAAGCAGTATTTCTCTTTTGTATGTTGACAAACGCATGCATCCTACCAACTTAGTCCACTTTTTTTTTTACTTCTCGCCATTCTATACAAAATAGTTCCACAGTAGCTGAGTATCTAGTATAGTTACTTATTACTCCGTTTATTTGCAGTTTGCCTTATATTGTTGTAGATTGTAACCGTAGACATACAACTGCAAAGTCCCTAAGTTTACTTAACTGCTGTTCCTTAATTCCTCTAGTAACGTTTAGAAGTTATTGATATGATCAATTATGTTGTATAGTATTGTGTAGCGACGAAACTTTTGTAGCGACGAAAATGATATATTGATGAATCTTTTGCTAACAGTCTATTTCATTAATATTATGAAAGTAAGTTCCTCAAGTTTGGTCAATTCGCAGTCTATTTCGAATTATTTTTAATGGTTTAAAATGTTTTGCTTTCATTTTATTTTATTCTATCAATGTTGAATTAATAAAATTCTTTTATCGCTGATATTTTTATATCGTGAAATGGGCGGGGCAAGCGGAGGAGCCTAATGGCTAGTGGAACCGCGTAGAGAGTACATGTAAGTGTTCGTGCAAATATGCCATGCATACATATTCCAATCAGTGGGCTATTGTGTGCACCCCAATTAGCATGACTTTGTCCGGTTTTGAAAAATAACAAATTAAATGCAACATGATTTAAATAAGCCGGATGTCCGTGAGCATAAGTCAAAACAAGTGTTTGTGCAAACCCTAAACAGCAGCTCTTGAGCTTGAGACTTCCGACGATGGGCCCAGCGGTCCAGGAGTCCAACAACGTGAAACTCTGCTAGTGTGCGGCGGAAAAAAAAACAGGCCTACCTCTCGCCGCGCACATATGTAACTCGTAGTTTATAGATTTTAGCCCTTTCGTCCTGTTTTCGCGCCAGAGTTTCGCCGCGCGTCTTCGCTCTGTCTTGGCGCGCTCCAGGTGTGCCATTGGCTCAGCGTATTTTGGAGTTAATACAACCTCCAAAGAATTGGTAAGAAACCGGCACCGACATTTTTTAATACTTCATATGCATGAGGACTTTTTAGCGTAGCTCTTACTGTAATATATCCATATTTGTTAGTGCATGCTTTGTATGGCTAAGCACAATGCTTACAATTAGGGTAATCTACACATTCAACATTTGTTTTTCTATATTCTAAACCAGTTATATATTTCACAAAATATATTCTCAAATCCCTCCAAGGTTCTTCAAGTTGCACCACAACTAGATTAAAGGATGGCAGTCACTACAAAATCGTCGTTTTTCTTCGTGTTTACTTGTATTTAGTAAAGAATAGAGACAAATACTTTACCAAAACCGAATAATTTGAATTCCAACTCAGGTAGTGAACAAGTAGAAAAATAGTTCTAGTTAGCTACCGCAGGATCACGAAACGTGTTCATTCAGCTGCTTCCCGATCGGGAGTATGCAAATTATTTCGGCAAATATCTGCATATTATATCTTTACATACACTGCAAGGGTCTGCAGGCATATCACTACACGTTTCATAATCCCGCGGTAGATAAGTAGAACTACTTTTCTACTTGTTCACTCCCTGAGTTGGAATTCAAATTATTCGGTTTTGGTAAAGTATTTTTCTTTATTCTTTACTAAATTCAAGTAAACTAGAAGCAAAATGATGATTTTGAAGTGACTGCGATCCTTTAAAGCTCAAGAGTTATGTTCACATATTGACACGGAGCTGCTAAACGCTAAACGATAAACCCTTCGAGAACACTTCCTCGTTTGATTTTGTTTTTGAATTTTGAATTTTGAATTAAGCAGTTCGTTTCCAAATAATTCTCAAATGAAGTGGGAACTATTAATCTATTAAATTATTTGCCTCCGATATTATTTTAATAATCAAAATTTCGAGATATCTCGTATGCAAAACATCATGAAAAAATACATGAACTGGGTTCGGTGGTGCCCATCTTGCATTATCCTTTCTTTTTTGACTTGCAACCCAACTTGCAATACATATCTCTCTAAATGTGACATCATTGGGAATTAATTAAGTTGCATACCAGCCAAAGTTGTCAGTGTATTTTCCAAAATACGAAAAAAAGTCTCTAATTGAGCAAAACTCGTTTAAATTTATTTTTTATGTGTTAGTAAGTTAGTGCCAAATTGAGTTAATGCTTTCCGTGAAGGACATTCAACCACTGCGTTTATTTTTCTAATATCTCCCATATGTCCAGCGTAGTCCCGCGTTGTTTTCCTGGCGATCTCGGGCTTGAACGTTTAGAGAGCGGCCGAACCAAATGCAAAATGTCAAACGGCAAGCCGCACATCGAAAAACAACTAACAACATTTTGAGTGGCTGTTTTTCCCCGTTTTTCCCAGCCTTGGCTTGAGAAGTTTGCTATTTTGACCATGATAAACACGTGCAAGGGAGGAATTTTCCAATTGTGTGTGTTTTCTGGACTTATGGCTGGTATGCATTTACCGTATACATTAGAAATTACAAATACATGAAGAAGTTTGGCCCTTGCAGCCTTGCACTTCCCGATGTTTGCTTGCGTTTACTTTTATACAAGAGTCGTAAACTCCCTGTACCAGAGACTGGACTAAAGACTAGAGACTGCCTAGAATATTATTTTAAATATTTTGAATATTTCTTATACTACATTTATTTATTTATTATTTATTACAATATTTATTTATTATAAGTACTAGAGACTCCCTGTTCCAAATCCAAACATTTCCAACTAAACAAAGCATAACAAGTTCTAGCTTTTTTTGTTTATGAATGTCAAATTTCCAAATAAATATTGTTCAACTAGTCAACTCAACATGCAATGTTTACATTTTTTAAGTGAGGAAAATTTTCTTTCAACATAGAAACCGCCCTGGTTTATTTGCGCTAATCCATGTTTCCGCATTATGACTTATATTTTCAAGTAGCCACTTATAGCCACTTATAGCTTATACTTATTCGAAGAATGTCAAGAAAAAGTAACTTTTTTATTCTTTATAAAAGAAGAATATTTGATTCTCACGAGCTTCGTTGTCGGCTGTCGAATGCTAAATCAGATAACCTGCATTCATGTTATGAATGTCAATATTATTTCTTTCCTATATGTTGACGTTTAATTTTAGGCATAGGTTTGACTTAGGCTTGTATTGAGTTTAATCAACGAACATGCACTGACGAAACTCAGTTGTTGCGCGGCGCGCACTTCGCTCACGGTTCATCCCCCTTTTTTCCGCCGTGCACCATCAATGTTTCGCGTTGTGTACTGTACATTAAGCTGTCCAAGCTCAGTTGCAGCGCCCCTTCGCAATATAAAGTGCCGCAAACTTCTCAAGTCAAATAAGGAACTAATTGTAAGCATAAAAGATTCTCTAATTTTTATTTATTTTTATTTATCTATATAAGGATCGCTGAGTTCATAGCGGGTTCTACGTTGTTGTTTTGACTCGTCCGACCCCAATTTTCTATGAAGTAGATCAATTAATTAACTAAACCATTCATTTCACTCCTCCCTCAACTTTTGTGCAAACATTATGCAAAAACGCAGCAGCTGGAGAATGAATTAAGCCGGGCCCAATTAAATTAAGCCCAATGTTTTTACTGGGGAGTATATGTTTGTTTTTGAAGTAAAGTTGTTCAAACTCCATGTTTTCCTTCGTCGTTACAACTAGCTGGATTTTGTGCCTTCAAGATTAAAGCGAAATACCGGCGGTTTTGAAACACATCGATTGCACCAGTATTTTTATGCAGCCTATGCAAATGAACATAAGTCGAGCTAAAGAATAAAAAAACCGAGCTAAATTCGAGCAAATGAGCATAAATACGTAAGAATTCAGTTGTCCCGATGCGTTGCAAAAACCGGGCGGTTTTTCGCTTTAAATGTTTTACACAATCCGCCATCAACGAGTCCATACATAACATAAGACGAGATATTTTAGCTGACGATTTCTGATTCTGTGACAGGAGCTTAGACGCTTTTTGTGCATTTATTCTAGGAGTTACTTTCACTAGAAAAGGGTTTGAATCAGTTTAGTTGCTATCATTTTTGTCAATAATGTTGTTTTTAACTGGCTAAGAATTTGGCCAAGTGTTACAGTTGCTTCTGACATCCACCATTATCTCTCACTCTCTATCTCTCTCTATCTCTATCTCTCTCTATCTCTCTCTCTCTCTCTCTCTCTCTCTCTCTCTCTGATCTTTTTTTCCTTCACTATTTTTTACTGTCATTATTTTGCACGTTTCCATTTGTGTTTCTGATATACTTTGGCAAATACGGCACCAAATGTATCGTAGATTCTTCGGAAAGTTTAGCGTACTTTTTCGGAAATTCTTCCGAAAATATTTACTAAACGATTCTTATTCAGAGGATGAGCCTCTCCTCGGACGGCGAAGAAATATGCGAAATTGACACGAGCGAGGGATTCACTGAGGTTTTACTTTCTTTATTATTATTATTTTTTTTTTTATAATTTTCTCATGGATGATACCGTGATGTTGACTTTCCAAAAACTGCTTCTGAAATCTAAACTGCCATTGACGGTATTAATAGGGTACTGTCATATAGGTTTTTGATCATTATTCTGATCGATATGATCGACATGGAGCCGCACATAACATAAACATAGCTCAACGCAGGAATTGTATTCAATTTACCGTGGTTCTTTGTAAATTTTCTAGTCTAGTCTATAGTCAATGCTTTCTATAATTTCTATGGACACTATGGTTCCTCTAATGTCCAGGATTCTGTTCTTAATGTGTGTTTCGATCCGTCTGCTTAAAATAAAACATCAGATTTCTTTCATAAAATATTCTTCCTTATTTTCTCGGTGGACCCTGGACATGGACACTATACTATGTTTATGTACAATGAAACATCCAAAACTCAATTTGTGCGTACCCTTTGTATTGCTATGAATAGAATAAGGATACTACAATGAGTGGATCTCTGATCGCGATAATCCGGCGTTTTGACCGCCAAAACCAAGAATCACCAGGCTATTCAATGAATAAGCTTAGACATTTCCTTATAGACCGTTATCATGCAGCATAGAACGTTTTCGGTGAGAAATTCTGAAGTAAAAATGGGGGGGGGGCTTTTCCGTACGTATTTCTAAGATACTAAAGTTTTTTATAAGGTTTACCTTATTGTTAGTCAGTAAGGTAAGGGTAAGGTGAGAGCAGTTTCCGATTATGGTTTCAGTATAGTTGTTAGTTGTTACTATTCTTATACTATTTATTTGCAGGTTCAATTCTTATTCCGTGCGTATCTGATGCCAGTCACCTACTTATTTGGCATAATCGCCAATTTTATCAATGTAGTGGTTTTCTCCAGAAAAGAGGTAGGATTCTGAATTTTGAAAAAAAAACTATCTGTGAAAGGATAAATAAATCGGAACACATTCCTCATTTTGGAATAAATAAAAATGACAAACAATATGGGCAAAGTACAGAGACAATTTTGTGCAGTTTTATCATGGGTTTCAGATGCGGTCGCTCTTGGTCAATTGGTTCTTTCTCGCTCTATCGCTCAGCGATATTTTGGTCCTTTTCGCATCGTTCTTCGTCTTCTCGCTGCCTGTTTATGCCGAGTACTCCGCTGATGCAGGCAAGTATAACCTTAACATACAATAGTTAACAAAGTACGGTACTGTATGTTATTAGCTGCCTGTACTCTCCAACACACACATCGAGTTAGAAAGAGAGAGCGAGCCAATTAGATATATCTGAAAGAACATAGTGCGAGAGAGCAGAGAGTCAGCTAGGCTGTTAGACAGATCATTTGAGACAAAGAGGCAGAGAGGGACATAGCAAGGGAAAAAACATGGCTCGAGAGCCGATTAGAGATAATCAGTGTGTGTGAGAGAGAGAGAGAGAGAAAGAGAGAGAGAGAGAGAGAGAGAGAGAATCACTTCGTAGAACAAAACATCTCTTTACAGATCATCTCCGCTGGTCCGCCCAACTAATCGTCGTCTTTTATCCGGTCGCTCAAACAGTTCATACGCTCTCCGTCTACCTCACAGTATTTGTGTCAGTACACAGATATCTGGGTGTTTGCCACCCTTTCTTGGTACGTTTATCAATTTCACGCGACCACTAGCTAAACGCAGGCTCTGCCGCGAACGTCTGGCGTGAAAATGTTGGGCGGCGCTGATCTGGCGAGAGTCCGGCGAAAGGCTGGCGTCTGTGAAGCATGAGAATTAGAACTTCGAAAACGGTGCGCGAAATTTTGGCCAGGCTGCGTGCAAATCCGCAAATGGGTGCAAGAACAGACTTAAACCCCATATTCATACTTGTTTATTTTATCTCAGTGACTCGTTTGAAATATTTACTAACTTACTCGCTCCAACATACGTTGCTTACTATGACATTGCTCCTTTGTGCATAGTTGATAGGAAACGACACTTATTATTAGGTGCGGGTGTACTCTTGAATAACAACAGATTCGAACTTCTATTCTAAGCGTATTAAACAATAACTATTTATGGGCACCTTATAAAGTACGAGTACGGGACATCGAATAAAATTATGAATAAAATACGAACATGTATTGCTTTATGAGTATTATGAATGATTACGCCCAACAATAAAGAGAAATTACCGCGCGGCAAAATTATATGTTTAGGGAGCGTAATGAAAATGCACGAAAAAATTCATAATTTACTTTTTGTTCATTAACAATGTTTAAAAGGTTAGCTTAAAAAAAATATTCTATTTTTCTTGATTCAGATCCGTCGCATCAGTAACGACGGCGTCGTACGCGCCGTGATCCTATTTGCTGTGGTGTTCGCTTTAACTTTTAACGCGTCAAGATGGTTCGAGCTCACGTACATCCCATGCAAATCGAAGACTAGCAATGAGTATGTTATCTTTTCTTATCTTTGAAGCGAAATGCCGGCCGGTTTTTGAAACGCATCGTAGACATCTGATTTCTTACGTATTTATGCTAATTTACTCGAATTTAGTTCGATTTTTTATGCTAATTTATGTTCATTTGCATAAGCTGCATAAGAATACAGGTGTACTCGATGTGTTTCAAAAATCGGCCGGTATTTCGCTTTAAGAAATCCATCAAACTATGAACTACACATCACAACTCCACAGAAACAGTAACCTATCGATCTCTAGAGAATTTAGAATTATTCTCAGTGTCTAAATTTTCCAGTACACAAAAAAAACGAGCGCGCGTCTCATCATAATGTTATTGTTATTGACTTTAATGAACACGATTAAAATTCAGGAATGAATGGTTTAATAATTGCTTGCAATTATCCTTACAATTAATCAGAATCGGCGCCATGAAACAAGCGTTTTAAGCACAAAATATTGGCTTGTTTTCTAGAAAGGCGGGAATTCCAGATAAAAAGAATGCAATTTTTGTTTAGAGACAGCCTTTTGGTGATTCCGACCGATTTTATGATGTCACAAGTGTACACGTACGCGTATCGGAATATCGCCTACACGACTGTTATGTTCTTCTTACCGTTCGGTACACTCATCATCGTCAATGTACGAATAGTCAACGCATTACGCAACTCACATCAGTAAGTTATTTTTCGGGAAAAGTTACTCATCTCTTCATCGTTTACTTCAAAAAGGCTGGAAATTACTATACTATTGCTCAAAAGGGAAAATACGAGTGTCGCAACTCAAATTCTCCAATCACCATTGTAGCCCGCAACTTCGTAAATAATAATAATAAGTTATTCACCATAAAGGTGCGCACAAACATACATAATTAAAAAAATAAATACAACTAAGACAGCAAAACGATAATAAGGGACATAAGGGACATGTGTAATGGCAAGCGGTAAGCGGTTATTTTCATGTGTTGCCTCGAAAAGTGTCTTTATTTGTGATGAACTCATAAACGCATAAAAATTTTCGTCGCTTCCCTAATAGATTACCGTGCCTTCAGGTTACGTCGGCAGATGACGTTGAATCAGAGGCCGTGTAAGAATCGAACCCCTTCGGTGACCCCTTCCGAGGCAGCAACCTATGTGATACAAAGGGACGAGAAGACTGTCACTAAACAAATGAGTCCGGTAATTACAGGTATGAGTTTTTTTGGAAAATTAGAAGTGCTTCATTGACAATTGGAACAATTTACTTACGTACAATTTGTGCATAGAATTTGTGAACAAGGTGGAGCTGCTGGATTTTCTGACGCAGGAAGTCTTTCAGAGACAGAACTGTGAAAAGTTCATTACATTACACCGAAAACTCATAACAAAACATTTATTACGACAACAAATGTATCGCGCAAGTTGTTTTGCCAATATTATATAAGGCCATTATAAAAGAATAAATAAATAACAAAGAATAAATAATAAATAATAAACTCGCCGATTTATCAATTTCAGAACGGCGAGAACACGGTGTGACGATCATGTTGATTGCGATTACAACAGAATTCTTGACGTTCAATCTACTCGCGTTTGCCACTAACATCTTAGAATTGTCGGGAGCCACGTCGGGCACTTCACAGTTGGAAACAATATTAGTAGAGGTATGGTTTTTAGCCTCGAAACTTATTCTTTCTCTCTTACTCTCTCGTTCTCGCACTTCCTCTCTCTCTCTGTCTTTCTATCTGAGATCTCCCCCAACTGTCTTTCTATTCTCTCTCTCTCTATTCGTTCTCTCTCTCTCTCTCTCTAAATCAGGAGAAATATTCGACCATGAAAATACTATACTTCAAAGATGAACAAACTATTTTTTAGGTTTCCGCCCTACTTGTCAACATAAACGGAGCGTCAACGGTAGTGATTTACTTGATTTTTGGCACAAGGTATCGGACGATCTTTCTAAGTGTATGTTTCTTCTTC